>ML806496.1:222466-246308 GCA_009831015.1 Picea engelmannii | reverse complement strand
ACCCTACTTGAATTAATGACTCAGAACAATCCTCTCACCCAGATAATGAATTACCAATCAACATGGTAGCTAGGAGAGTCCTCCTCAAGAGTTAATGAGGAGATGGGGAAGAGTACCCATTTGTAAGAATCCAGACCTGAACATGAGTTGGGGGATTTGGACCCATGCAACCTTGCTGAGAAATGCAAGGAAGAGGTAATTCATGGGTAGAGGTGAAAAGAGAGGAGCAAGTGATCTACGAAGAGAGCAGAGTCGCAAGAGTAATCTCGAGAAGAGAAAAAGAGCGGTTACAATACTCTGGTTTGAGAAAGAATTGTGGAATAAGCTCATTCTGAGTGTAAGAAATTGATGTCAAGGTTTTTCATTACAAAATGATAAACAAGGTGGGCGAGTGACTATGGAATTTATTGGGAAGACCTCCTTTCTTGGTAGAGAGAAAACCCATTGCTAGGATCCTGTGGGAGGAGGAGGGGAACCTTCGTCCCTGACTATTATTGAGAAAGAAGAAAGAGTCTCTATCAGAGTACCATGGTCTATTTGGGGGGTGGCCAATGAAAAATTTGTAAGGAGTGGTTGTGCCTATGGTTGGGTGGAAATAGGCACCCTTTTCAGCAGTCGCTTCATGAACTCTAGTTTTCTAATAAGTATCTTTATAATCTATGTACTCAAATAGGAGTAGTGATTGAATATATTTATGTATCTATGACTGAATTCGGTGTTGAATGGTTAAGTTAGATATATGAATTATCTATCTGTGAACTCGTGATTTTAAATGGGCATATACTTTACTTAGCTGAGAAATTAGAGTTGTAAGATGTAAGCCTGTAATAGTGTCGGTCTCTAAAATCCTCCCCCTCGCGGGAAATTTCCAAGTTCAAACCCTGTGGAAGGAGGATTCCTCCTTCAGATATTTCACCCATCGGACCTAGGGATCATTCCCATGTCCTTAACCCATTTGCGTCTAAATGGATTAGCGCTTATCCCACAAGAATTTCCAAAGGACCCATATGAACAAGGTTTGGAAACCTTGCTCTAGCCGAAAGGAGCTAAGCCTTTATGGCTTTGGAATTCCGGGAGTTCAGAGTTTTAGGTGTGTTGTGACCTTAACCAAATATCAACTAAGAGTAGATCTTACAGCCCAATATTCATTAGAGGATCCATATGACCAAGGTTTTGGAACCTTGCGCTAGTCCGAAAGGAGCTAGCTATTATTGGCTTCGGGACTCTGGAAGCTCGAAGCTCGGGGATGATAAAAATTCACAACCACCAAAAATCTTGAATGAAGGAGTCACGAAACAACCTGGATCGTAGATCTGAGGATGGCTGAAGATTATTCCCACAATCAAATCTATGTTGTATTCAACCTGACATTGACCACTTCTGGAGAACAAATGTGTCGTAACACAAAAACGTTTGAAGGCAGGAATTACGAAGTATTGTGGATCGTCGATCCTCGGATCCTTCAGGATCCTTCTCCATCGTTGATCTGCGGACTCCATTGAGAACCTCGCTTAACCATCCATCAATTGGGACACGTGTCCATGGATCTAGTATCTTCCTGAGGTTTTTCCCTATTGGTGAAAAGGTACATCGCCAGAGTGACAAAGGTCGTAATCCATCTAAGTCGTCCATTGCTAATTACATGTGTTGCTAGATTCTGTAGTCTAGAGACTTGGCACTCTCGGAGGAAGCTAGAAACTACATGCCTAAATTCCCGAATGCCAGAGTCATGAATTAATGAGAGTCATCGAACCAAAGGAAATTCAGGACCACTCATGACCATTTGATCTAGATGGTGGTCAGTTCGACGTTGACCTACTCCAGGAGAAAACTAGAGACTACACGGTCGAACCCTCAAAGGATGAAGTGATGAAGTGTTGGGGAGTGTTGATTCGAGGACACTATGGGTCCCTCTCCTATCATCAAATCTACCACATGTTCAATTTGGTGTTGACTACTTTGGGAGAAATGAGAATTTTACATGGCCAAACCCCCCCGAAGGCCGAAGTTGTGAAGCAACGGAGGCCATAGATCTATGGATCTATGTGGATAGATCTCCACCGTAAGATCTAAGGGATGTTATAGGGTCATCTCTATGGAGTGACATGGCTCACTGAATTCACCCAGGGTGACATGGACCCACAAGTAACATGCCATGTGTCACCTAGATGTGTGGGTTTTGCAAACCCCATAGGCTCATTAACATGTGACACGTGTCACCCACTGAAGGGCTACACATCACCTCTTACTTACCATGTATTGCACCTAGCACTCACATCTTGGTCCATTTGGTGAGAGGAGTATGTGGGACCCAACTGTAGTTTCCTTTGTATCTAGTATGTTACCACATGCGAGGGTGGACTGGTGCTAACCTCCTATAGAGGATCGACAATAGTGCTTGAACTGGCGTGGAGATATACGATAAGGGATGATTGTGGAGTCCCAACTAGCCTGATGTTTATTTCCTTTCTTGAGTTACGTAATGGAAACTACTCTCCCATGGTGGAATTGATGCCAATCGTTGATCCTTCTGGATATACATATCAACGGTCTAGGAGGATTACGGAAGTTCAACCGTCGTGGATCATAATTCTACCCCCGATCTTCGTGATTCCTCTCCGCCATATATTCATGGATCTATGTGGACACACCTTGACCATGGGATCCAAGAGGTATTGGGAGACAACTGGTGGAAACTTCATACTTTGGAGCTCCGGGAGGTTCAGTAGGTAGGTGAAGCTAGGAACCCCGGAGGCTACCAGTCCCAGACTGACACGGCTCACCGACATCACCTGGAGTGACATGGACCTCTATCCTGTATTCCACGTGTCTTATATACTTTTACTTCTTACAGACCCTAAAAGACCCTTAGAACGTGACATGTGTCACCCCTGACAAGGAAATGTGTCACTCCTGGACTTACTGCGTGTCATCCCTTTGGAACATGAATGCTTGATCAAAGGTTAGTGGGGACCCTTTGGGAGTCTGGGTCTCCGGGACTCTGGAGATTTGAGGTGTAGTGTCGAGAAAAAGTCGGAAGTCTAAAGGTTAGAGCTACGTGGCAACACCTCGGGAGTTCACGGCGATTTTGGGACTCCAGGGAATGCGTGCATAGAAAGAAAAAGGGGCATTCAGAGCTGAACGATGAACACCTGAGATACAAAATCATGGTCCTGAAAATGGCCACACTAAGAGGAGAACCTTAAGGAAGGCCCAACATGGATCCAATAGACACTCACCAGAAGATTCCTCTGAGGATACTGACCACTCCAAGGAATCTTCTAGTGGAAAAACTAGTTCCCATTCCAAGATGAGAAGAAAGAAGAGGAAACATTCCAAGAGTCATGACCCTAAAGAATTCAAGAAAGCCAAACCACCCACCTTCGGTGGAGAGATTAAGAAGGGGGAAGAAGTAGAATTTTGGCTACTCGGCTTGAAGAAGTACTTCAGAGTCCATGACTACTCTGAAAACTTAAAGGCTCAGATAGCCATTTTCAACTTGAATGGGAAGGATTCCATTTGGTGGGAGGACCTTAGGAACATGAAAGGAATCCATGAGAAGGACTTGTCATGGAAAAAATTTGAGAAATACTTCAATAAGAAGTATCTATCAAAAAAGTACTTTGATAGGAAGACCAAGGAGTTCTATGAACTCAAGTTGGGACAACTCACCATAGATGAATATATCAACAAATTTCTTGATATGATGAGGTATTTGCCCTACATAAAGGATGAAAAAGTAAATATGAAAGGATTTATTAGTTTACTCCCTCAGTCCTACCGGGACAAAATTGATTTTGATGAGCTAACGACTTTAGAAGATACCATATGAAAGGCAAGGTATTTCTATGATAAATTCAAGAATAAGACAGAACCCCATAAAGACTGGAGGAAGAAAAACAATTCTGGATTCAAGAAGCAGGGGTTTAAATCCTCAAGATTTAAGAACCATGGGAAAATATATAGGATGATCCTTCCTACTAGAAGTGTATATCAACAAAAATGTCCACCCCATAGTGGAAATAAACCATTCAGAGCAATCCTAAGTAAGATTGATATCACAAAGAGAGAACCCTTGAAATATTGGGGTTGTGGAGAAGAAAATTTGTTGACGGACTATCCACATAGGAAATAGAACAATAGGAGGGTATACAACGTCCAATAGGCTACCACAGTAAATGATGTGGCTAGGAGCATGCCACAAATTTATGCAGCCTTGGATAATAGACAAGTTGACCACCAAGATTCAGTAGTGGATATGGAAGGTATGATTGCCAACCATCCTATTTCCATTTTAATGGTTCTAATTTGAGTTATGTTTCCCCTCAAACTATTGAGAAATGTGAATTGCAACAAGTTAAACATTTTAAATCATGGTTGGTACAACTAGCCACTGGAACCAAAAGAAAGGTAACATAGGTCATACCAGCATGCCAATTAATTATGAATGGATTACCCACCCAAGCAACCCTAAACATGCTCCCTTTAGGATATTATGACTTGTTGATTGGCATGGACTGGTTGGATGCCCATAAAACCAAGTTGGATTGTTACAATAAAACTTTGGAGTTTGAAGATGTAGAAGGGAGAAGGATAACCTTGCAAGGGATTCAAAAACTTGTCTCAGTGAGACAAATATCATCCCTCCAAGTGAAGAAGTATTGCAGAAAGGAATGTTCCTTGTCTGCAATACAAGTACTAAACTCTGTTGAGAATTAAAAAACCCATCCTAGAGGACGAAATATGTATTTCTAGAAGAGGTGCCAAGTATACCTCCAAGAAGGGACATTGACTTTTCAATAGAGCTTGTACCAGGAGCGGTGCCAATGTCTAGAGCACCCTATAGAATGAGTACATCAGAGCTAGTCGAACTCAAACTACAACTAAAATATATGTGGGACAAAGGCTACATTCGACCTAGTGTGTTTCCATGGGGAGCACCAGCCTTGTTTGTGAAAAAGAAGGATGGAACACTCAGATTGTGCATAGATTATAGACAACTCAATAAGGTGACCATAAAAAATAAGTATCCCTTACCAAGGATCGATGACTTGTTCTACCAATTAAGGGGTGCTACAATCTTCTCCAAGATTGAATTGAGATCTGGATACCACCAGGTCCGATTTAAGGATGAAGACATCCAAAAAACAACCTTTAGAACAAGGTATGGTCACTATGAATTTGTGGTGGTGCCATTCGGGCTAACCAATGCGCTAGCCACTTTTATGTGCTTAATGAATAATGTACTCAGTAAATTCTTAGACAAATTTGTATTGGTTTTCATTGATGATATCCTAATATATTTTAAGAATAGGGATGAGCATGACAAACATATCAAATTAGTGCTCCATGTACTAAGAGAACATCAACTATATGATAAGTTTAGTAAGTGTGACTTTTTCCAGAAACAAGTCCATTACCTAGGCCATGTTATTTCTGAAGAAGGGGTGGCAATTGATCCTGAAAAGATCAAAGCTAATATGGATTGGCCTAACCAAATGATGTGTCTGATATTAGATTCTTTATGGGACTAGCAGGGTACTATAGGAGCTTCATAAAAGGAGTTTCCAGGATTGGTTGCCCAGCCACTTCCCTTCAGAAAAAGGGACTTAAATTCAATTGGACATCAAAATGTGAAGAAATATTTCAAGAGATGAAATACCTTCTAACCAATGCGCCTGTGCTGAAGATTGTATACCCAAACAAGGACTTCCTTGTGTGTACATATTCCTGCAAGGAAGGGCTCAGAGGAGTCGTTACGCAAGAAGGACATGTGATTTTATACAAATCCATAAAATTGAATGAACATGAAGTCAACTATGCGACCCACGATATGGAATTGGCTGCCATAGTACACGCTTTAAAAATGTGGAGGCATTACCTCTTAGGTAGAAGATTTGTGCTTATGACAGACCATAGTGGGTTGAGATATCTGTTTGACTTACCAAAACTCAATGCGAGACAAGCTAGGTGCATGGCACTCCTTAGTGAGTTTGATTTTGAAATCAAACATATCAAAGGAAAGGAGAATAGGGTGGATGATGCCCTTAGTATAAGTATGAAATTGGTTCACTTGGAAGTTGTAAGCACTAGTGAATCAAACATCAAAGAGAGAGTCAAAAGTGCACAAGAAACAGATGCACTTTTCAAGATCGTGACATCATACCTAAAGTAAGATCCCACAGGGTTGAAATACAAAGGCTATCATATGTTTAATGATGGCTTGCTAACTTACAAGGGTAGATTGTATATTCAAAATTGTGACGAATTGAAGAGGTTCATAATGGATGAACTACACAAAAGACCATATACTAGTCATCCTGGTTATCAGAAAATGATCACGACCACTAGGAAACTATTTTATTTGCCCGGACTGAAAAAGGACATAGTTGATTACTTAGATAAGTGCCTAGAATGTCAACAAGTCAAGGAAAGGCACTAACACCCAACATGACTATTGTATCCCCTACCAATTCTTGAATGGAAGTGGGAAACCATCTCCATGGATTTCATCACAGAATTACCAAGATCAACTAAACATAATGACACCATCATGATATTTGTGGACAAACTAAGAAAGGTTGCTCACTTCATACCCGTCAAGTCAACTTGCAAGGAAATAGATATTGCCAGTATTTTCATGAAAGAGATATTTAGACTACATGGCATGCCTAAGGAAATTATATCCGACAAAGATACACAATTAATTTCAAACTTCTGGAAAACTTTGTTTGTTGGTTTTGAAACAAAATTACTATTTAGTACAGCCTATTGTTGATGCTCAAAATCACAACATAGAGTACCTTCTTGCAAATGGTTGCAAACACCTTAGGACTTATTATTTAACTATATCTAATAATATACTAATAAGTGGGACCCCTGGTGAAACTTGTGCGACTATGACGAAAAAAACAACAGTTATGCTTTACATGCTTATGAGTTGGCTGAGATGAGCCCTACAATTTATTTGCGTTTATTTTGGAATGATTAATCAAATATGATGATAAGGGCAATATGATTTAAAAGGGAATGGTGTTGTTTTAATATAACACTCACAGGTATCATTATGTTACGTTTACTTTGAGATAGGACCTAAACTCCATGCTTAAGTTATATGTGTGATGTTGTGACTTCATACCACAAGGGTACATGCATTGTTTGAATTGAAAGTCATGTTGGAATATGTTATCCCCAACAAAATATTTGAGTTATGTCACCTTGGAGCTTTTAAACAATTATTGTGTGCATTGGTTTAATTGCAAGATTGGTTGTATCCCTAGCAAATTGTTATATGTGAAATGGGGATAGTGACAAAGGTTGGCACATTGTTAAATTGGAACATATGGAGACTTTGGTATAGTTGGATGCATTAATCGAATTGAATGCTAAAGTGTGATGAAATCTATAGTGGGTTTGGCTCATACTAGCCATGAATGAAAGTGTGAAGGGAGAAGCGACATGCAGTAAATGCACTTCACTCAAACTCACCTCGAGCCTGCCACCCTAGTCATTCTTTCATTTTTCTCTGTTGGTTGTTACTTCACTTCTTTGCTCAGTCGTGGAGAAGGTATACAAGCTTGTATTTTCTCCTTAAGCAATCTTTTAGACAAGTATGGGGTTTTCTTGCTTTTCCATCCATGAATAGTCGCTCTGCTCTTTAATTCAGTAGTTGGCTCTTGTTTTCTCACAGTCTGTGTATTTCCAAAGTTGTTATAATGCTAGGACTATGTGTTGGTTGATTTTCAAGTTCTGGTTTCCTGTGGTAGTTGTTTTGAGACCATTAACACTATAAGAATCATGGGTGTCTTTTACCGGTGTAGTTGTTCACAATTTTTCTATGAAAAGGAATGTATTTGGGGATACTCTCAAGCTGATTTTCCTGTAGTTCCTTGTGTTGGGTTTTCTTCCCTATTCGATAATGTGTTCTCTCTTCCTCTTACCTGTGGGTTTTTGTGGACATTCTACCTGCATGTTAAGTTTGTTGGTCTTCGTGTATAATACGCTCATGCCATAATCCCTACTTTGTGAGTATTAATGTGAGATATTTTGATGGGAATAATCTATTCGTGATATTCTATGTCCAAACCCTCAGGTTTTTAGCCTACCTCCTTCTGCCACATACTGTCCACCATTGCGTTGAACCTTATGCACTATTGTGAAGGAATTGCTTACTCAAAATTTGATGAAATCACTGTTCGTGCTCTTTTATTTGGGCGCAGGTTTTGATTGATCACTTTTTATGAAAGAGTGGAGGAAGTGTTGGACTCACTTATTCATTTGAATTCATAGTCTATGCATATGAAGTTTATGAGGTCGATAGCACTGTGTGAATTATTCTTATAATATAAACTTGCCATGTTTTATTGTAATTACAAAAGGTACCTGTGTATAAGTTATATGATACTCAAATGAAGTTTACGAACCAAAATGTAATAGGATGAGGAAGCTTGATGAATTGTGGTTCGATTAAACTTATGGTTATATACAAGGATTGTTTTTGAGCACTTCACAAGACCCTGCGGGTTTTAAGGACTTTGTTGATTTTGATATTATGGTTGTATCATGTCCACTTCAAGACTGTTGTTGTATTTCCTGTGGTGATTAAGATGTTGTTCATTTTTCAATTCCGTTATGTACAGGCAGTATTGTTATTATGGTTATTTTATTTTTGGGAAATTGGTTACTATGTAATACAGTTCTAAGGCAAGTGAGCATTTTTGTGAAGCAAGCATCAGTTTTGGGTTGTTTTTTGGAAACATAATTTTGTTTAAATTTTAAAATTTTGAACAGTAAGAAAGTTTGATTGTGAATTGATATCATAGATGGCATGGTTGATGTATCATTTGAACAATATCCATGAGATACCCCCCCCCCCCATTCTACCATTTTTTTCTAAATACACCCCCTTCACGATCCCAAATTCACTTATTCATTCCTTGTTCTGTGATATTTATTATGAAAAGGAGTCTGTGTGGAAATGCAAGGAAGTGGATATGGGAAAGGTTGAGGACTGATGTTCTAGATTTGTTTAGATACACAATTAATTTTTTTATTGATTGTTTTGAACAATATTCATATATTAATTTCCATCCATGATATCATTTTTCGCTAAATAGAAGCCCTCCTTATTTTCCATGAACTTTATCAATTCCATGTTCATGTGGAAATTAATAAATGACATGTTGTGGATGGATTGCATGTGTCTCGTAGTAAATTCTAAAGCCAACTATTGATTTATGTAAGTAGAATTTCATGTGTGGTTTATTAATAACTTCATGACTATCAAATTTTTGCTATAGGATGAGTTTTTTCAGTAGAGGCAACAATGGCCAAAATAACATCGGCAGGGGTAACTAGCAGCGAGGCCATAGAAGGCCTCAGTTTTCTATTCATTTCAATGTCGATCCATAAGAGTTGAACCAGTTTTTTCAAGCCAAGTTTTTTAATTTGGTTGGACATGGTATCTTGCACCCTCGACCTGACATACCCCCATTTCAGCCTCCTTAGAATTTTCCTGGAATTCTCGTTCCTCCACATGTGTCATTGTCGCCCAAAGTCCTCATTAATGAAGGTTGGAAATAAATTTTCCACCAGCATGTCTCTCACCACCATGGTTGGCCCACTGTTTCATTACCTTTACCACCACCAATTAACCCCAATGTTCAAATTTTTCCTGTTGTTTCACCAGTACAATCTACACATGCTAACAAGAGATTAAAAACTGACATTCTGCAACCTGTGCTAGATAAAGGAAAAGCAACGACCTCCCCCTCTAGTCCATCCACTGATTCCTCTAAATTTGTGTCTTCACACCTCCATTTAAAAGACGACTTCTCTCATGTGATCAGCGAGATACAACCCCAAGGGTCTAATCAACCACATGCTACTTCAGAAAAAGTTCAAGGAAGACAACAATGAGAAATGGAAATATGCATCGCAAAATAGTAAATATGGTTTTTAAATGCTTATTTTTATGATTTTCAGTGATGAGGATAGTGTTAATAGTTTTCAACATATTTTGGACATCAAGCCTTATTTTTGGATATTTTGTGGATAATGTGGATATATTCTTTTTGGGGATATGCTATAAATTATTGTTGATATTTAATATTCAGTTTAAATTATATCCACGAGAGTTACAAGGGTGTTATATGGTCTAAATGGTTATTTTTGGTACTTTGTATTTGATGATTGACAAGAAGAATTGATGGGAGTCACAAGGGGTCTAACCTATTTAGTTGTTATTAATTAAGACTATTAATTATATATTATTATTATTTATTTCTCCTAAACTAATTTGTTAAGTTAATTTGACTTAACTAAAGAAAGTAGTTCAACTACTTCAACTGATTGGGAAATAATAAAAACTCAATTGGATGAAGCAACAAGCAGAGAATAGAAGGAGAAGGACAATACTAATATTTGCTCTCTAGTTTAATGAGATAAGTTCAATTTTCATTCATTTCCGAGTTTACTTGAAATCCTAATCCTCTTGTTGAAAACATGGTCTTATTGTAGGCAACAAGGTTCAAGATTGAATCTTACTTTTCAACCGCTTGTTTTAGAGGTGTTTATTCATCCTTGATAGTCTGTGTATTCTTGTATGTTTGTGAATTAATTTTCATGGTTGATAAAGAATATATTGCAGAGTCAAAATGACAGCAGTTTGTGGCAAGTTGATCTAGATCATTGATTTCAGTTTTATTTGACTGTCGGAGTATTTTTGTATGGTGCCCATCGGAGATCTCTAAATTTGACTTTGGTCCATACCCTCACAAGGGTTTTTAAAGAGAAATACACTTTTTGTATCTCAGAATGAAATAAAATCAGATTGTTGTTCTGCCTCATACATGTGTTTTCATGACTTGGTTCCTCTTTTCACTTTTGGTCTCCATGTTTACTTTATTGTAGAATCTGTATGCATTCCAGTAGCTTTGTATAAATTTTATTTTACATTGCAACATATACAAATTATAAAACCAGCCTTAACCCTTGTAATTAATACTTGCAGATTGAGTTAATGTTTTTGACGCTATAAATCTCGAGTGACATTCCCAACTATCTTGTCCTAGCCAGGAAAGATCTGAAAATCATTGAATAAGGTGTCCCATACCTTTTCCTCAACATTTATTTGGTGACCATACTGGGGATATCTTCCATATCTCTCTGGTTGATTATATTCACGATTATCTTTGAATCTTTTTGCTTTCTTTTGATACTCTTTGATTGATTTTCTCATGATAGTACCTTCTACAAGGTAACCTAATATTGAACCCAGACTTAAAGACCAAACTAGAATTTCCTTGGCTTTATTCAATACTATTCTAGAAATGCCTAGTACCCGGGCTGAGCTTGAACGCTCTTGGGAAGTATTTGAACAAGATATAAGTATCTGTGAATGCTAGGAAGCCTGGCAAAGGAAACCTAAAAATAATCACTAACCTCCCTTTTTTAAGGCTATGGTCTTCATTTTCATGTCCTCAAATTCTCGCATTTCTAGGAGAAGAAGAGGATTGTCCCTCAAAGCTACCCCTATCATTGAAATAGGAAGGAGGAAATCCATTTTGTTGACCCAAGAAAGCACTCTAAGGAGGACTTTGTCTGACTCTGCTAGCTCACCCTTTTCTCCCTTACCCATCACTCCCAAAATGGCATCAGTGGATGGTCCTAGTGGTGTTGGAGGTGCTTCATGATCCCATACTTCGACCTCATCGGTAATTGGTAGTCTATATAGTCATGAATTTCATGTACAATCAACTACCAACCCTACTAAAGTTATAAATAAGTATGGGCTTTTCCAATTTGAGGAAGATACTACTACCACCCCATGGAAAGTATCTTATCCCTTCAATATAGCACCTGCTACTTGTCTGTTACACAAGTTTAAAGAACATCTTCCTAGATTCTTGGGGAATAACACTGCTTCTACAAATGAACACCTAGTGGCATTTTCTAATGCTTGTCATAATATCGAGGCTAACGATAATGATACATGCATGCGCTTATTTGTTAATTCCCTTGAATGGAAAGCATCAGCTAATTTCTTTGATATCCATACAAATATCCTATCCACTTGGGAAGAGTTGGTTTATTGGTTCAAGTCCACTTACAAACAATCCAAGAGCCCAATTGTTACCCATGATTTTGGTCGTCATGATGATGTATTGATGATGGTGTACTCAGGCTCTTCATTAGAACTTTCTCCTGAGAAAAGTCACCTTCATCTCTTTTCAGAATTACATTTTTAAGGACTCCTCACAGGTTGCTAGTATATTTTCTTGCGAGAATGCATGATTCTCGCAGGCTTCCTTAAGCTAGGGTGCAATAATTTCACACTGTGTTGAACTACTAGGGTGCGAACTCTTTCTTAAGCAAGGAAAAAGATGAATTCTCGATGCTTCTAGAAGGGAATCTTCTAGAAGGATGAGATGGCATTCGAGTGGTTATCCTAGTACTGGATTCCCTGATATTTTGGGATCATTCTTATTCAAGTAACCAATTCATTCTCTCCTATATATTGAGTGAATTCTCATGGAAAAGGTTAAGAAAACAAGACTAAGCAAGATTCATTGGAGAATTGGTGAAAGATTGTGTGAAGGACTGATGCTACAACAGCTAGGAAACTCCAACAAGTTTATCAAAGGTGGTTGATCTTCTTCATGCAAGTGAGAAAGTGTGTGTGTCAGAGCCAAGGGCCATCGAAAGGAAGTTTGCAACATCAAGGCTCAGGTTGTAATCTTTACTTTCCATTAATATGATACAATAATATGTCCCTTTCCCATAAAATTAGTTCCACTTTATTGTATAACTCCTTGATCATATACATAGATTAACTGTTGAATAGATTGTGCTTTCTTCACTTCAGTTGGTTTGTATTGTTTTGGTATTGATTGTACGAGAGAACTGAAGCGAAGCGGGAGAAACAAAGACCAAAGGAAGTGATCATAAGGTATGTTCTTTGTTCTTGCCTCCTATTTAATTCAATGGTTAGAATCTAGGGAAAGAGTCATATTCTGTCTTGCTTTGTTCTAGATCCAGGTGGATCTAGGGAGATCAGTTGTGTCCGCACTTATGGATTTATCCTATAACAAAATTGGCAACTCCACTGGGGAACCATCCCATTTTATTTGTGGCTTTTGGTATTTCTGTGGCCATTTTCTTTGGTTTCACTTTTCTCCTGTCCTATCAGTCTTTGAGTCTTCAGGATATCCTGATAGACCTTCTGGGTCCAGAAGCCTTTTTGAATTGTGCTTCATTTTTCAATTTTTTTATTATGTTCAGGGATTCTCACACTGCACTTCATTGCAGCCTGCGAGAATAGGTAGAGTTCGCACTCTGCCCATAGGTTTCAGTGCGAGTTTCTCACACCCTGCTCAAGGGTCACCTGCGAGAATCAGTGATTCTCGCACTGTGTTATATTACCTGCCTGCGAACACCATTTTTCAAAATTTGAATTTGGGTTTTGGTATTTCCAACTGCCCAGATCAGTTTGATTGCCTCTTATGGGTTTCTTGGACCTCTGATTGGTATCTTTCTTGTCTTTGTTTGTATGCATGAACAGTCTTAGCGTTTCAAGGTTTTTCTTGTCATTTTGGACTTGACTTTCGTTTCTTGGCTTTTCTTGGTAAAACCATTCTCTCTGATTTCAGACTCTGAGTGTGTTGGATTAGTTAAGATCCAGTGATTGGTTGAAAGTTAAGTTTTCTTGGTTTTTCTCATTTCCTTATGGTTTGAAAGATCATTTTCTTTTGCATTTGAAAAGACTAAAATTGGTTTGCTCTTTATTTTTGTTTTCATTGAAAGAGTGGATTGGGTTATTTGCTTGTTCATTGATTTAATTTTTTGTGCTCCCATTGGCATAGTGAGGGTCCTTTTTGGAAAGTGAACAAAAGGTTTTTCTTTCAGAAAATTGCTTTTGTCTTTAGAAAACATTGAAAAATCAAATTATTGAGCTTGTTGAAGTATTTGAAAAGACACAATAGAGAATTGTCATTTGATAATTGATTGTTTGCATTGGAATTTGAAAGGAAATTTTGCATTTGTAGTTCAAGGTTGATCTGGAAAACTCTCTCTCTCCCATACATAGGATTCATTGAACGAAAAGTGATACATTTCATTCTCATCCTTGCATTATTGGGTCAGAGTCATACAACATAAGTTTCATTTCCGTCACCTTTGAGTAAACAACAGCCTTTAATAACACTGCATTATCATAACATTTATCTAGTAACTCTTTTCTAGGGCTCTTTTACACCAACATTTAGCTAGGCTAGCGCTTTGGAGTAGGAAGAGAGATACACTCTCCAAAAGAATAAAACACACAATAGCATCTTGTGTTAGGGAGTGTTAAATTCCATTTGCAACATCTTGTCCTGGGAAGCCCTTCTCACACAAGGGTAAAGCATGAGGTCGCATTGGTATTGGCAGAGTTACTCACCATTCTTTGTTGATATCAGTGTAGAGATTGCATGTATTACGGGGATCACTCGGAGGTATACCCACAATGATGAGTGGAAGCCTTTTTGAGTCGATTTCGGGCTAGATACCCTGCCCTTGCGTGTGGATCGGATTGTCGACTGTTCCCCCAGGATTTATTGTTGTTGGTGGTGACCTTAGTGGCTTATCTCTCTAGGTTCTTACCCGAGGTGACTTTGGAGGGGAAAGTCTTCACGGTACCTAGAATTGACATTGACCAAACTCACTCGGGCTCCTTGGAGGGTATACCCACGATTATGTGTGGGAGCTTGCACCAGGGTGTAAGTCCGTTAAGCAGGTCGTCAGCGTAACTTTTCCACTCTAGCCCCGCCCCTTCTCGTCTCGTTGTTGCGACGTTGGATTTCATCACCAACTAGTGGCTTCGAAATTAGAAGGTTTTGTTTGCCTGGTGATTGCTTCCTAGATTTTGTTTACTAGCGCGTGTTTCTTGTTTCTTAAAGTTGACCATAGGATTTTCTTCGCGAAGTTTGTCACTCGTTTACAATAGCTTCTCCACGCCGTTCACGTAGAATGCAGGGTTTATCTCCAAAGCATCTGGAAGGTTCACAACCCTTGCCCACAACCACACCTGGAGGCTCTCCGACGTAGAGTGAAGTCCCAGTTGTTATCACACCTCAAGTGGAACGAACTGACTCTCTTGAACGTTTTAGAATTACAAATACTCGAGAGGATTTTCGACTTCCTAGTAATTCTCAGCGCCCTTTCAGACGACTGAATTCTTCCAGAGAACTAGTTGTTACTTCTTCTGGATCACCCATTGGGCCTTTTCCCGGGGTCGAAGGACAAGATCCTTTTTGGTCTGCAGGTGATTTTCGAAGGACACTTTTTAGTCCTAGTTTTCCTGTGGTCTCCGAAATCAACCCTCCGGTGTTTTCTGAGGCAGATACTGTACCTTTGACTACCACTTATCACTTTACTCTCCCTGCCAAAATGGCCCATCTCGCGAATACTACGAGTGTCCCAACCGGGTTCACTACAGCTGGTCTTGCTCCTATAAACACCCAACGCACGCCCAATGTCACTCTGACACTACCACCCGGGTACCATGCGTTGAATGCTTTGTTGAATGCTTATGTTCCAACACCTCCGCAAACCCCTGTCGGTTCTCCAGGTGGTCCTTCTTTTCCTGGGCATCCTATTCCCAGTTTTATTCCGACACTCCCTCAATTTCCTTCTGGCAATCCTAATCCTAGTGGCACTATCCCGTCCATTACACCAAACTTGCAGATTCCCATTGGTGGACAAGGTGGTACAATTCAACCTCCTCTTACCGGACACATTCCAGTTACTACACAACCTTCGATTGGGACACAATTTCCGGTTGGAACTCCACCTATGATAGGGGGACCGACGCCACCTTTTGGGCAAAATATACCTCCTTCTTTGGCCCAGTATTGGAATCAGATGATAAAAAATCTTCCTCAAACGACTGGGGGGCAACATCCTGTCCCTACTATAGGCCAACCATATCTAGGTATACCCAATCCTATTTGGGGTCAGGGTCAGAATGCTCAAACTCAGGTCCCTGCTCAAACTCAAGGTTACAATCCTTGGAATTACTATCCTCTCCAACCACCACCGAATCTTCCTGGGTCTTCCCATTATGGGCAGGATGCTTACGGTCCTACTAGTTTGTCGACATGGATTCCACCCCAAAGACATCAGTACCCGCATGTGAATCGACAGTTACCTTTTCTTGCTACTTTGGATTTGTCAAATTTGTTTAGGATTTTGAATGATCCTATTCGTCACTCTCCCCAATGGCCTATTATTCCAGCCAAGCTTCCATCGCACATGCCTAAATTTGATGGAAAAGTGGGAGAGGACCCAAACAATCACATTATTACTTTTCACTTATGGTGTTCATCCAACTCATTGATGGATGACTCTATTCGTTTACATCTTTTTCAACAAACCCTTACCGGTTCTGCTGGGAAGTGGTATATTGAATTGCCATGAGGTTTCTTCTTTGATTTCAACACCCTAGCTATGGCTTTCCTTACACATTATCAGTTACTGATCCGTTATGATACCGGGACTGAGATTTTGACTTCCTTCAAATAGACTAAAGACACTCATATATCTAATCATATACATGAGTGGCGAAGACGTCGACGTCTCATTAAACTTGAACTCCCTGATCAATTACTGGCAGAATGGTTTACGAAATCCTTTGTGAATGAAATTGGTAAGCACATTTCCATGGGTGGCATTGTCACGGAGGAGCAGGCTATAAGCCGTGATCAATATCTTGATCTCGTTTATTCGCAAACGTGAACACTTTACGATTTTCTACCTGAATTACCTCGTCCTGGTACTTCCAGCACTTCAACTGCTCCAGTTGCCTCGCATGCAGTTGATGGTGTGATTGGTACTGCCCAAGCCCACTCACATTCCGTTTCAAGCACAACCCCTAAATCTGTTTCTTCTAATGTTCAAAATGCTCCGTCTCCTGCCACTCCCACCGACAAAACTTCTGAGGTAAACGTTGTTCAATCTACCCCAGCCGGTAAAAAAAAATATAGAAAGGGGAGAGGCAAGAATAAGGAGGGTAAAAATAATAATCAAGCAAAGAAAACTAAAACCACTTCCGTTGAAGACCGGGATAAGCACAAACCACGATACCCTTGCCTTATCTGTGGTGATGATCACTACACGAAGGATTGTCCACTACGTGTCGAGGTCATGAAGTTCCTTCAAGGAGATCCCAAACCATCTACACCGGCTGTCTTGTCCCAACCCTTCCCGTCTCAACAACAGGCTCAGTTGGTCATTCAAGACCAACCCTCCTCTTCTACGACATCATATGTTTTGATGTGTACTGGTGATTCTAAGCCAAACAACATTGCACTAACTACTCGAGCCAAAGATTATACTCCATCTAAGGAGAAGGTTGACGATTTACCTCCTGCTTTGGTACAACCATCTCTAGCGACTCCACCTACCAACGGTCCTCTTCATCTCGAATGACCGAGCCTTGATACAGTTCTGCAACCACCCCCAAAAGGTGTCGTTAGGAAATTGGATTTAAATCCTCATGCTCGTGCGGCCCAGAACTACAACATTGTTGAAGATCTAGCCCAAGCACCTTCAACGATGTTAGCCCTTGAAGTCCTTCAGTCTTGTCCTGCACAACGGAAGGCACTGTTGAAAGCTATAGGTGGAATTGTCCTGACAGATACGAATCTCATAGTCTTTGACTTGGATGATCACATTCCAAGGTTACCCCCTCAACTTGTGTTCCAGATACAGGTTGTTGTCTCTGACAAGAACATTTTCCGAACTGTTATCGATGAGGGTGCCTCAACGTGTGTAATGTATTTTTCTTGTTGGAAAGCCATTGGCTCTCCTCCCTTGAATGAATCACAAAACACTCTTAAAGCCTTCAATGGCTCTGGTTTTAATCCTTACGGTGTTCTTCCTTCGTTGCCCATTACACTAGAAGGTAAGACGGTCCAAGTTGAAGTGGAAGTCTTTGATGCTCCTCTTGATTATAATATTTTACTTGGCCGTAGCTGGATCGATTCCATGTATGCCGTTGTGTCAACACTTTTCCGTGTAGTACGTTTCCTCATCATGGAAAGGTTGTTACAGTTGACCAACTTGCCTTCTTCAATTCTGATACGCGTACTGGCAACGTGCCATTTATTGCTAAAACCCCGCCAGGTTATGAGAATGTCGGTGTAGGCCTTTTAAAGGACTCCTCGTTAACGGGTACTTTTCCTATTCCACCACCTGATGTTCCACGCCCTTCATTTTCTTCTATCAACATGATTTCCATAGTTCCTCATGAAATTCCTGTGTCTTCTGACCCTTGGATAGTTCCTGATCCTGGAGATCATCTTCGTTTCAGCGACACAATGCCGTTAAGTCCGGTTGAATCTGCCTATCATGCCATTCAATCGACAACACCTTCTTCCCCCTCTCTTGATGAGTTGTCTCCTAATCCTTTTCGTGTTATTTTTCCCACTGACGAGATGATCATGTCCATCATGGAGGACACCCCTTGGGATGATGGACATCATCGTTCCATACTTTTTCTGGAGCAACAGACTCTTGAGAACTACCAATGGATTTCGACTCCGTCAACTGTTGTTGTCATTTTGACGGTTCCCGCGACTTCACACGATGTGTTTGCTGAAGGGAAATTAAGTAACATCTCACCCACGATTCCCATTGACATATCCATTAAACCTAGGATTGTTGAGAATGTCCATATTGGCGCTTCCTATTCCTAAGACGAGATAGTCACCTATATGTCTCTGTTCAAATAATTTCGTGACATCTTCGCCTGGAGCTACGAAGAGATGCCAGGTATCGACCTTGCTATTGTTGTACATGAGATAAAGACATACCCCAGTGCTAAACCTATCCAGCAACACCTTTGTCCAGTTCACCCACGTAAAACGACAGCTATCAAGCTCAAAGTTGAAAAACTTTTGAAAGCCGGCTTTATTTATCCGGTGGGTCTTACAGAATGGGTTTCCAATCCTGTCCCGATTGACAAAAAAGGTGGAAGTATTCATGTATGTGTTGATTATAGGGATATTAACAAAGCTTGTCCTAAGGACAATTTTCCTACCCCCTTCGTCGATCAGATTGTCGATGACTGTGGCGGAAGTGAAATCTTCTCTCTCATGGATGGTTTCTCCGGCTATAATCAAATTAACATTGCTCCTGAGGATCAACATAAAACTACTTTTATTTGTCCTTGGGGTACTTTTGCCTATAGGAAAGTCCCTTTTGGTCTTAAGAATGCGGGTGCAACTTTTCAACGCGCTATGTCTTATGCTTTTCATGATATTAATCATATCGTTCAACCCTACTTGAACGATTTACCATCTCATTCTATGCGCAGAGTCGATCACCCTACCCATCTCAGAGCCATTTTCGTGCGCTAGCGGTTCTATCGTATTCGTTTAAATCCTCATAAATGTGATTTTTGCGTAGAATCCGACCTTCTTATAGGTTTTATCGTTTCGCGTCAAGGGATCCGGGTCGATCCTATTAAGGTCGAGGCGATTCTTAATATCCCTCCTCCTTCTACATTGCAATAGTTGCAAAGTTTGTAGGGGAAAGCAAACTTTTTTCGTCGTTTTATCCCTAATTACGCCAAGATCACTCGTGGTTTTATGCGGCTACTAAAGAAAGATTCAAAGTTCGTCTGGGATACCGTTGCCAACAATGATTTTGAATCTTTAAAGTTGTCCCTAGCGCGAGCTCAGCTTCTCTTTCCTCCTGATTAAAGTCGTGATTATTTCCTTTATCTTCCTTCCTTGGAGTACACTATTGGCATGGTTCTCATTCAAGAGGATGATGCACATGACGAACATGTTGTTTACTACTTGAGTCAAAGTCTCACACCAACTGAAATCAAGTATCAACATGTCGAAAAACTGGCCTTGGCTACCGTTCAAGCCGTCCAATGCTTCCGGCACTATATCCTCTCAATTAATACTACGGTGATTTCTCATTGCAACCCTATGCAACATATTTTGACACGTCAATTGCTTGGGGGAAAATACTCCAAATGGATTGTGATACTCCAAGAGTTTGACTTGGAATTCGACCGCACCAAGTCCAAGAAGTCATTAGTTTTTGCTGAGTTGATATGCGATTTTCCTCATTCTGCAACGGAAAATGTAGCAGTAGATTCATTACCCAATGAATATCTTTTCCTTATTAGCACTGATGATCTTTGGTATGGGGATATCATTATATATCTCCAAACCCAGACTTTCCGTCCTGCTTTGTCTAGTACTGAATGACGTCGCATACGCTATCCAGCTCGTCAATACATTATCCTCAGGGATACTCTTTACCGTTGAGGAATTGACTCTGTTTTTCGACGTTGTTTAACATTCGACGAAGCCGAGAAAGCTCTGAATGACTGTCATTCTGGAGCATGTGGTGGTCATATGTCTAGGTATGCTACTGCCCAGAAGATCTTACACGCAAGGCATTTTTGGCCTTCTTTGTTTAACGACTGCATTACTGTCGTTCATAAATGCCATGCTTGCCAGACCTACAATTAGAAAAATCGGTCACATCCTACTCCTCTTCACCCTGTGGTCTCAGTTGGTCCTTTTGCGAAATGGGGCATTGATTTCATGACATGTCACCCTCACTCGACCGGGGGGAATGGTTACATCATTGTAGCTTTTGATTACTTTACAAAATGGGCCGAGGCGATGCCAACATTTGATAATACTGGAAAGACTACAGCGTTGTTTCTTTTTAATCATGTCATAGCTCATTTTGGTGTTCCCCAAGCTATTGTCACTGATCACGGTAGTCACTTTAGGAATTTTATGATGTCTCAACTTACGGAAAAGTTGGGTCTTCATCATGATAACTCAACACCCTATTATCAACAAGCTAATGGTCAAGTCAAAGAAATCAACAAAGTTCTCATAACTATGCTTCGACGAATGATAGGGATTCATAAAACAAGTTGGCACACAATGTTGTTTTAGGCATTGTGGGCATACCGGACATCTGTCAAGTCCGCTACTGGGTTTACGCCTTTTCGGTTAGTCTATGGTGTGGAATCCATTCTTCCTATAGAATGCGAGATACCCTCTCTGAAGCTAGCTATTGAACTCCTACCCAACACTTATGTTGAAGAAGAACGTCTATTGTATCTAATGCGATTAGACGAAACTCGACGTGACGCCACTCTAGTAATATAAGCCCAGAAGAAACGTGTCAAGGAACAATATGACAAGCATGTCAAGCCTCATCTTTTCTCTGAAGGATATATTGTTCTTCTCTATGAACAGGATCGAGATTTGTTAGGAGTTGGGAAATTCGAACCCATGTGGCGAGGTCCTTATATTGTTCGCCGAGTTTTGGAAAAATGAGCATATGAGTTGGTAGATTATGATGGTATCCCTTTGAGTGAACCCAGGAATGGGTTGTACTTGAAGAAGTACTATGCATAAATCATATGTGCATAAGTACTTGTATTTTAATGTATCATACTTAGTGTGTGTTACTATAGCTTTCTTTTGGTCATTATTTGGTCTCTGCCCTTATGTGACGTTTTGTTTGATTTCCAGATGTCAGAGTCTTCGCTACCCTATATTGGCTTCGCTGATGGTGCTAGCCGTAGTACTCGGAACCTTGCATCCTCTGCATGGGCAATCTATGCCCCAACAAACGAATTTGTATCTTTACAAAGTGTATGCCTCGGCCGTGTGACCAACAACATTGCAGAGTATAACGTAGTTATTGAATTATTGGTTGATGCTATATCACTCGGAATTCGTCATTTGGTTGTGCGATTGGACTCGCAGCTTGTAGTACTACAGTTAAGTAATATTTAATCTATTTGAAGTCCTACTTTGTTACGGGTGTATTTGCGAATTCGCCTCTTGGAACATTATTTTGATCACATTGAATATCAACATATTCCTAGATGTCTAAATACATTAACAGATGCATTGGCTAATTGTGTTTTGGATAGACATTTGAATCATTTATAAATCAAACACATCAAAATTCACACAATATAAAGTAAACCAGTAGAAGCCGTCTGTATATATAATGATCAAAAGAGTTTTTTACAAAAGGTTTGTCCGAAGACCAAAATATCAAAAAATGGAAGCTTATAGCTTCTACAAAGTGACGTCATGGATGACGTTCACGGTAACACATGACTGCCCTAGCAACCCTACGGAGTAGTCGACTCATAGTTGTTGATACCCCTACAGTATGACGTTGATCACGTCGTGGAACCTCTTCCAGAGTCATATCTGGAATGTCTGCAGTAAGGCCCTCTAGATTTTGTTCCACTATTTGATAATCCTCAACATATTGTGGTGTTGCCACTACCTCTCCTCGCCGCTGGATGGGAGAAGTTTCGAGAGGTCTGTAAGGTCCAACATTTGTGTTATCAAAAAAAAAAAAAAACGATTTTGTATTAGTCTTTGGACGAACATATAAAACAAAAATATTTGAATATGATAAAAAATTTCAAAAACATTTAAAAAGAGAAAATGTGTGTACTTCTTACCAAGGTCACCCCACTGAGTATCCTCTGTTAGTGCTAAGTCCGGATCTCCTCGAAAATCCAAACTGGCATAAGCGTAGTCATCAACCATCAACATCTGGGTTTGAAGCCAGTAAAAGAAAATATCATCGTACTTGACGATCGATCCTGCTACGTGTCGGGCCATGAGCTGACACCATCTCAACATCCTTGGATCCCTGGGCCTAGGTATGTTCCACTCAACCTGTAGTCTAAATACGGGGACCCTCTCAAGAAAGAAGGACACCAACAAAGATCCATACCCGAATTCCTTCAGGTTACCATGTCTGCATTTAGTCAATTGCTTTTTGATACTACGAAGCACAACATCTGCCCAGTTGAATACTCGAGGCTCAGTACACCAGATGCCATATGAGGAGCAGAACTCCCTACCATCCGATCTATAGTGAAAAGGATAGTACGGAGGGTCAAGTCTCGTACCCCCCAGATAGCCACTTTTCCTTTCTGTCTCTCAGCCTCGGGAACACAGTATTGATTGCAGTACTCACTCATATTTAGCCCACCACCTCTACTACCAGTCAGGCTGACATAATATCCACGTCGGGACAATCCCGTCAGAAATTAAATGTCCTCAATGTCTATGGACAGTGTGTGAGCTCCCACATGAAAAACTTGTTGATTTGGGTCCCACATTCGCACCAGATAGTCTAATAGTCTGACTTGGGCCCTCATGCCTAGGATATGAAAGTACTTTAAAAGCCCGCAATCTCTCAAAGAAACTATGGTAGGTGGATGGTTTTCAGCCATTGCATTATCCTCTTCATGATCCCTTTCACGCCACTCAAGTACCATGCTGATGGCCAATTATCTGCACAAGGAACACAATAAGAGGATTAATAACTTTTTTCATGCTTTGAATATTTTTCATTGGCTAAAAATTTTTAAAAAAATTGGGCTTTGTGGTTCTCACAGGTGCCCCATGAGCACAGTGCGAGAACCTCGCAAGTGGCTTAAGGCTCACCTGTGAGAACTCCTCATTCTCGCAAGCCCCGTATGGCCCACCTGCGAGAATTGCAGCGTGCTTGTAGGGCTTGAAAACTCAACTAAAAACTAAACTTTTAACCAATGAAATCACAAATTTCAACCATGAAAATGTCAAGGACGAAGAGCTTACCTTAATGTCGCAGACGGCTCGCTGAATGGTCTCTCATAGCTCCCGCAAATTGATGCCAAACTTGGAGGGTAAAAGAGGGGTTTTTTGAGCTCAATAGTGGAAATGTAAAATGGTATGGTAAAAAAGAGTATTTACTTATTTTATTTACTTTTACTATATCATTTTGGGTTTTTTATAAT
>ML806496.1:198420-212687 GCA_009831015.1 Picea engelmannii | reverse complement strand
TCTTTTGCATCCTCTTTTCAAGTTGTCTTTGCTTGTAAAGTTTCCTGAAAGTGGTCAATCTTTTCCAACATTTTGAAACATGATGGTTATATAAACCACAATATGTACATGGACTTTTTCTGCCATTTTTACATGCAAATTTAGCATGCTTAACATAATCAAAAGAAACTGAATGGTAGGCAGAATTATACCTTGAACATTCACCTTTATCGCCTCTTTGAGGAGGTGAATTTGAAGAGTTACAAGCTCTCCTTTGAAGACCAACAACAATGTTCTTGTCCGCGTGGTTGTCATAACTCTCTTGTTTCATACATTTGCATTCATCTTGAACACAAGCTTTGCATGCTTGAGGGATTGAACTTGCAACAAAAGTTCTTGAACTTGAAACAAAATTTGTTCTTGGAACTTTTTCCCTTGTCTCCTCAACTTTGGAATTTGCTCCATCTTTCCGTTCATATCCAAGACCACAATACTTGGGCCTCTCTTCAACAATAATAGGCTCAACAATGCCTTGTGCATGCTTGCCTAGCCCTCTACCTTCATAGCCCATTTTTAACAATAACTTGGACCCTATTCCTCTTGTGTGATTTTCAAAAACACCAAAGCATTCATCTTGAGAGGAATTTGAAGATAAACTAACATTACATACCTCATGTTCATGCATGTACTTGGTAAGGGTTTTCTTTGCCTCATGGAGTTGAATCTCCATCTCATGCAACTTTTCAAGAAGCTGGTGCTTCTCCTCCTTCATGGCCATCAACTACTCTTGAAGAACAATTCTCTCTCTTCTTTCTTCCCACAACTCTTGCACCATATCTCTCATGGTTACAAACTCCTTCAACATCTCTTTGTCAAAGAACTTCGATAATGAAGATGTATGAGAACTATCAATGTTTGAAGCTTCCTCCATCCTTGAAAGATATCAAACTTCAACACAAAACTTGCACAATAATTCCAACAGCTAAATCTCTAGCTATCAATCACAATCACATGAGCAAAAACTATGCTCTGATACCACCTGATTTGAAAATAGTGGGCTGACTTGTTTTTCTATGCAAGCACCCTCTACTTCATTAAAATAAACTTTTCAGGACCTTGCTCAATGTCTTAGTTATGCAAGATAAATTATGTGCCAAGTGTATGCATCTTCTTTTAAAATGTTTATGTGTGAGGTCTTTGTAAGATTTAGTATGTTGTTTTCATAAATACAACAGCAAAAATAACTTGCAGAAAATAATAACCAGCAAACACTCACAACAATAACAAGATGATAAAGGAGTTCACCCCTCTCTGGGCTACATCTCGTTGAGCCTCCATCAATGGACTTGGCTCTTTGGGATTAATTTTTCAAAGATTCTTTTACAAGCTGATTCTCAACTCCGATGGATTTTATGACTGTACCATTGGGTTCAAAATACATAAAACCCCCAAAAATGACTAATAGAACTCTGAAAACGGATCATGGCTCATACGGGCATGACCTCTTCTACATGTGGCCTTAAGCTTCCCTGAGCTTCCTTATGGTAAAAACACTTGTAAAAGTCCTCAAATGCCTCTGAAACCTATCCCAATGTGTTCAGAGCATAACAATTAGCCAAAAATGACTATTCAGTCACAGAAAATAGACTTGGGCTCATCTGAGCATGACCTCAATCAATGAGGGCTTCAAGCTCCCTGGAGCTCTCTGAAACTTCAATGGTAAAAAACCTACAAAAGAAGTCTTCAAATGGCTTTGAAAACAATGCCAATGAATTCAGAACGTCCAAAATCCCCTAGCTGGGCTTTTTCGGCACCTCATTTGGCCAAAAATTGAAGAAGATAGGCCTCCTGCCATTTTCCTCCTTCAAGCTTGTTGTCTTTGGTTCGCCAAAACGCACCTCTGTACGTCCAACCTAGCACATGCGCTCAATATCGTGCTAAAACCTAGCACTGGGTGCATAACCGAAAAATGGGTGAACTGTAGGACGGTTAACGGAACTAAAGCCCCCAACCGCCAAACCGTTGGGCATATGGGTAGGCACCCGAAACCAAGGGCTAACCGTTTTAAAAACCAAATCCCCCATGCGCAAAGAGGCAAGGTCATATGGTAAACATAGAAACCGGGGGCTGGTGTTGTAACCATTGAAAAATATGCATGTGTTTTATATGGTGGTCACATGGTAGTGTGTGCGACCGGGGGCTGGGGCTAAGCCCCAGCTCGGACCCCCGCGCCAACCATAAAACAATGCAAATTTAAATATATATAAAATCATATATATAACAAGAAACATAGCGTGGCACGTTGGCAGGGCATACTTTGCAAAGACTTTGATACGGTGGGGAGGTATGGGGTTCGATCCCCACAGACTCCATAACATTTTAAACAACCAACCTATACCATGGTGCCACATGGCACCACTCCATTTGCCCATTAAATGCCACATGTCGAAACATCATTCGTCCAAAATCTTCCATTCAATGATTGCCACATCATCAACTGCCACCTCAGTGTACGGACGTTCCATGTCAACTGTACGGCCTTTGCCACGTCAGCTATATGGACTGTACAGTCAGTAATTTTTTTTCCCTATATGATGATTCGAACAGAATGTGATATCTCACTCATATGACGTCCGTTTGAACCCAAACAAGTTGTGTTGGGTTCATAATGACAAGGGGTATGCACCCGTTCGTTTCGAGGCAATTCCGAGAACTTTGATTTTTGAGCAAAATTTTGACCCCTGGTCCAGATTCTAATCAATTATTTTAGGAGCCTTTTTTTTCAGGAGGTTTGCTCATGGTATATTACTTCGATGTGCGAATAATGAGGAAGCACAAAAATTGTTATAGTAAATCCATGGATCTTCAGATTCTTTTATTCATGTTGGTGGCCACTTTTCTGCTAAAGCCATTGCTTTAACAATCATCAGAAATGGTTATTATCGGCCTTCAATTTTTCAAGATTCTTATAAGTTCGCAATATCTTATGACAAGTGAAAAAAATTCATTGTGATAGAGCATCTTTCTACTATTCCCTTGCATCTTGTTCTCCCGGATTTTTCGTTTTCTAAATGGGGCCTAGACTTTATTGGTCCTATTAATCCTTCGTCTTCCGTAGGGCAGATTTTTATTTTGACAACCACTGATTATTACACTAAGTGGACTGAAGTTGTCCCTCTTAGACACTCATAGGACGAACAAGTAATTTCTTTCTTGGAAACTAATATCTTCTCCAGATTTGGAATTCCTTTAGAGATTATTACACATAATGGTCCTGCTTTCATTTCCGCTAAATTGAATCAATTTTTAGCTAAATTGGGGGTCAAACATTTCACCTCATTATCTTATTACCCTCAAGGAAATGGGCAAGCCGAGTCTACTAACAAAAATATGGTTAGGATCATAAAGAGGCTCATTGAAGATAAGCCTCATCAATGGAACACTCTCCTCACTTACGCCCTTTGGGTAGATCGCTCTACCACCAAGGTGAGCACAGGTTGCACCCCTTTCCAGCTTGTTTATGGTCAAGAATCCATTCTGCCTACTGAGCTAAAACTTTATTCTCTATGGATGATGCTACAGATTGAAGAATTAAGTTCTTCCAATATCCCTCAAAGGATAATTGCACTATTAGCCTTAGAATAACAAAAAATGTTTGCCCTGGAAAACATAAAGAGAAGACATCAAACCGTGAAGAAATATTCTAACAAACGCGCAAAAGTTGTAAATTTAAAGTAAATGAGAAAGTATTTCTTTGGGACTCATCCCATGCTGACAGAGGAAGGCATTCAAAGTTTCAGAAACTATGGCTAGGTCCTTTCAAAATCGTTGTTGTCCTAGGCACAAACTATTATCTTTTAAAATACTTGGAAGAGCGATTGTTTTCCTATAGTTTCAATGGTTCCCACCCAAAACATTATGTGGAACCAACTTGATTGATAAATGCCATGTGGAAATCACTGTTGTATATAACTTTTTGTTTCGTTGTTTTGTTTTTCTTTGTTTTATTGTTGTTTCAATTTCTGTTGTTTCCTTTTTGTTTATTAGAAATAAGTTTCGAATCAGTTTCTCCACAACAATGCCATTCTGTAAGTATTGTTGATCAATAACAATAAAGTTTATACAATTGTCACAATGTCCTCCTTATAGACATCACTAAATTTTTTTTTTTCCTCTAGTACTATTGTTAGAAAGATGATTTGATTTTCTTTCCTATTTTCTGCTATCCCTTTCTTCCCTCCATCCTGAGATTTAAAAGAGAATATCAAAAAACTTCTCCTTAAAACAAGAAACACTTTTATTGCGACTGATCGAATGTTATGCATACATGACCAAACCCCCTCATACGTAACACTTTTCATAAGTTATTCACAAAGTCTCGGATTATCTTTTCCCTTAAGCCATCTTTTCCCCCCTATTGCATAATCATTCTGGTCAATAATTCATTGATCTATGGTCATTGGTGTGCGAAACCGAATATTTTGAGTTCTTAATTTGTTGGAAACAGATTTCCCTGTGGAGTCTCTAGTTTTTTGACGCTCAAAAGCGCAATATGGGGTACCTTCTTTCAAATGGTTGCAAACACCTTATGACTTATTATTTAACTATATCTAATAATATATTAATAGGTGGGACCCTTGGTGAAACTTGTGTGACTATGACAAAAAAAACAACAGTTAAGATTTACATTCTTATGAGTTGGTTTAGATGAGCCCTACAGTTTATTTGCATTTAAACTATTTTGGAACATATAAATAACACTTCCATGTTATCCCCGAGTCGATACAAAAATCAATTCTACATAAGCACTTCCTTCAAACCACTTTCCCAAGTGACCACGGCTCAAAATCATGGGCCAAATCCTTCCTGGTGATTTTCTGTGTTAGAATCACTATATTGGAGATCATGTGGTTTAGAATCGATCGAGGATATCCATACTATCCACCCTCTCAACTCTTTCGGAGTGCCAAGTCTTTGAACTGTAGGATATATTTCCATGTATCATGTCCCGATCAATAGCTAGGATTTCCTTCACAACTCCAGGCTTCGGGGCTTTCCCAATCACCTCTCCACAGATCTCTCAGAGTGTCAAAATACCAAAGTTCCTATCCTTCCTCCATGTATCACCTCTTGATCAATGCTAGAGATTAACTTCGGCCTTCGGTAGTTCTCAACCCAAGCAACCTGCACTCAAATTCTCTGGAGTACCAAGTCTTCAGACCTTGGGATCTTGCGCCATGTGTCTATTGTAATCAATGGATTAGATGGACTCTGGCCTTCGGGACTCCTCTACCCCAACTTCTTATGCCTTGAATCCTATAGAGTGCCAAGTATTTGGACTATGTGATATGTTGCCACGTGTCCTCTCATGATCAACGGTGAGGATTTACTCCGCTCTTTGTAGCTTCACGAGTTTCTCTTTAATCACACTTCATTCCTTTAGAACGTTGACTGGCGAAATCCCATAGTATTCGTCAGTAACTAAGCACCAAGGGGTGTCACATGGTAGAAAATAAGGCATGGACACATGGCCCTATCTGATGGGTGACAGATATCATATAATAACTGGAACGAGTGGTCTTTGAAAAACATGAAACACGGTGACACGTGGTGAGCATCAAGTGTGTCCACGTCACCCTAAGTGATGTCAGTAGGCCATGTCACCCTAGTGCCTCGCGACTTCAGGACTTCGTGAGACTTCTCCCCGCTACACCAAAAATCCCCCAAATGTCGAACTCCTGAATCGACTGATCTGTGGACACATGTCCTCAACACGAATGCTCTAGATTTTACTGCGGAGTTCATGACTTCATAGGTTTTTCTTGTTGAACACCGCCACACCACGGACTATCAAACACTGAACTTACAAACCCTTTCTAATCTTCAAACATGTGTCCCCAAATATGAAGGGTCCAAATTTACTCCGAAGTTTGGGACTTCAGAGGTTTTCTTTGTCTAGAAAAGAAAAACTTCACCAAAATATTTTGATCCCCAACCATTTTCCATCGAAGATCGAATATTTTCCTTGGGTGATATTCAACCCTTCACCCAACTCATCGATCCCAGACCATCGGTTGTCGACGATTTTTTTTGGCGAACTTCCACACTTAGAATTTTTGACAAAAATCCTCGAGTGAATCTGGGTTGTTGATCTCCTAGCCAAGATGATCTTGACCGTTGATTTTCTCCAACCCCCCAAACAACCGAAATGAATATGAATCGTCGATGTTCCTCTTTTTCGGAATCGTCGAATCAATCCCAGCCGTTGATTTGGTAATTTTTCCAAACTTTGTAAACATTCAAATTTTAAAAAATTTCAAGGACAAATTCGGATCGTTGATCCAAGATCGTGCACGATCTCAACCGTCGATTCTCCAAACTCTGTCTAGCATTACAACGACCATTAAAACTTAAATTGTTCGACCTTTTGAGTCAAATTCAGCTCCGCAACTTCGAATATCGAAACCATTAACTTCTTAGACAATCCTGGAATCATTCAAGCTCAGATACATTCACGAAATTGGGGGATTGCACTCAAACACTTCCACCATTTTCACCAAAATTTCCACACACAAACAAACACACACACACACATACACACACACATATATATATATAATATGTTAAAATGAATCTTCACGATTCACACTTCTTCTGGCCCGTAACAGTCTGGTGTTTGAACCTGTCTCTAATACCAATTTGTAATATCCCTAGCCACCCAGGGTGGGAAACACAACTATAATTATTCTATGTTACCAACTGTAACATACGTCGCCTCCCACAGGACGGGCATACCACACCAAGAATGAACCTCTTGGATGATTTGGAAACTCTGATAACAATTAATTAATAAAGAAGCATGAAATACATACATGCAATGAACAAGATTCATACCATCAAATAAAGGACATGAACAATATACCATGCACATCATTAACTAGAAATCATGCATATTATAGGTACAATCTCAGGTATAATAATTTGATACACAACAACAATAAATACACAAGCAAAGGAAACCATAACAAAGAGAAGTTATCTTTTATAAAAGAAGACACAAACTGGCTGTAGACCAAGGATGTTCCACCCAACCGTAGACATTGTTGTTCCAAGTCTCAACAACAATGTCACCCTCGAGCCAGGGCTATGAATCCACAAGGATGGTTTGAAAGTGTTAATTGGCTTCCCAAACCACTATGCATTCAATCTCTCACAGACTTATCCAATACTCACAAGAATCCAAGTACCCAACTCTCTTCTACCCAACCTACACCACCCAAGAGAATGGACCTCCACCCGTCTCTTCCACGTAGTCCCTTGGGTAGTCCTTCTCCTTCCAGGGCTCCAGTTTAGTTGGTCCATAATATCCATGGTGGTACTCTCATGACTCACAACTGTGATCAAAGATTAACACAGGCCAAGCATCTCAGACATGTAGGCCTCAAATCATGGTTGGATTACACCAACAATCTCTACATCCAACAACCATGAATATTCTTCAATAGTTCTTCTTCCTTTCCCAATCCAAGACACGCAAATGAAGAAAGATGAGTGAGTGAAGGAATCAATGGAGTGAAAAATCCATGAGGGAGGATTAACGGTGAACAAAATGGGTGAATGAACGCGTGAGGCAACCAACAACAGTACCAGAATGGGGACGGAAATGAGAGTGAGCAAATGACCAAAACAAATGAGAGAATTTTCCAATGGGGGAACCCCTTCCATAGACCAGGGACATGTTTTTTTAATTCATGGGGATCAATAACCTCTTGGCCTTCCCCCAAGATCTCACGTAATTGATTCCCCCCCCATTACAAAAAATGGGTAATATAAAATAAATTAGCACTTAGGCCCTCAAGCCCCCTCTCTTGTGGAATCATAGCCCTCTATAACTCTAATCCTTATCCATCTAGCAACCAACGATGTATTTATTATTAATAATGATCAAAAAATTACATTTCTTAGGCACAATGTCCTTTTCATAATTAGTTGGGCACTCTAGCCTCTCAACAATGTAACAATACATTATTTAATATGGGGGATCAAAACATGAGGTGTTACACTTCCCCTGCCCCAAAAAGATATGACCCTCCTCTTGCCAAACCTCCATGCCCAAGAAATAGTGCATCAACCCGATGTCCATCATCTCAAACTCTAAGGCAAGACTCAACTTTCACTTAGCTATGAGATGCTTCACTCCTGTGATGAATACATGATCCACATACAGTATGAGAATGAGCATATCATCTCCTCGAATGATATAGTAGAGGTTAGGATCTGCCTCACTCTTATCAAACCCCATCTAAAGCAAATAAGCGTCTATCCATGAATACCAATATCTTGGAGCTTTCTTTAGACCATAAAGTGTCTTTCTCAGAAGGCACACATGAGAATATCTCTCCAACACCTCAAACCCCTGCAACTTATCTATGTACACCTCCTCCTCAATAAATCCATTAAGAAAAGCAGTCTTTACATCCATATGATGTATCCTCCAACCCATATCTGCTGCTATGTCAATAATTCTCTGGATATAAGTGTATCTCACGACTGGTGTGAATGTCTCATCATAGTCGAACCCCTTCATTTGAGAGAATCCTCTGGCCACAAACTAGGCCTTATGTTTCTCTATGCTGCCATTTGCAACATACTTGGTTGTGTACAACCATATGGAAGTCACAATTTACTTCTCCTCAAGCCTCAACAACACCTCCCATACATCATTGTGCATGATGGAGTCATACTCCTCTAGTAGGGCCTCTCACCAAACCTGTTGGTCAACTGCCTATGAAAAATTCGTGGGCTTTGCATTTGTGATGCTCGTCACCATATCCAAGTAGGACCCAAGCCTCTCTAGCACTCTTCTCTCTTTGAACAACCTCTTGGTCTCTCCAACATTCTCCTTGGATTCCTTCAGGGTCTTCTAAAACCATCTTGGTTTCCTCTTCCTTGGAGTAACTAAAGGAGAACTGATATCTCCACGCCCAAGAGTCTCATCCTCATATCTCATCCCAACACTTTGAGATCCTAGAACCTTTGCACCCTTTTCCTTAATACTTTGCAACTGTCATCTTGAAGTTGTACAAGGTGACTCAGTCACCCCTGAAACTGGTGTAATCGACACCTGAGGCCATGTACCCTTTGATGCATCACTCTAAATCGATGGGACCTTCTCAACTCCATCTCTCGACTTGAGAGACTTGAGTCACTTCTCACTATCTCATCCTGTAGTGTTTCTCCTCCCGATTCCAATGAGCTATTGCACTGAGAGGTTCCTCCAAGTAATGTGCCCAAAATGACCTCTTTAGTGAATTTAATTAACTTATAGCCCAAAATAGTCAAAATCATGGAAATCGTCGGAATGCAATAGAACCAAAGCCAGCCTGTGTGGAATGGCTCATAATGATAAAATATGATGAGAAAAGTAATTTGGAACCCACAATGCCTCTCAATAACTCATGTACTCACTATAACATCCATCTGGCTACTCTGGTCATCATAAACCTCTCCATTGTGATGATGTCCCAAAGTGGGGACATTACAATCCTCCCTGCTAGAAAATTGTTTTTCCTCAAGCAATAACCAAATACCCTCAAATAAAATACCAGGATCCCATGTCCACCTGTGGGATACACAATAGAACCCATCCAAGGATGAACACTCATACACTATGTCCCCTAGGCCCCATATCAAGTCAGGAACTGCTAGCCCCTGGGAAGCATAGCCCTAAAATATACCAACTCTATGAGTCTCCTGCACATGACACATGGACTCATCTCAGAATGAGTCCATCCTCCAAGCTACTATCGAGGTCAACATGGCCTCCATCAACTGCACATTTTGATTCCAGAATGAGGTACTGCAAGACCTCCATGGGACTCCCTCAAGTGATGTGCTCTCCTCAACATTGAAGCTCAATGGAAAGTCAAAACAACTTCCCCCTGCAAAGGTCCACTCACCCCTGTCAGTCAGTGAAATGCTCAACCCTGCAATCCCTGGGTCCCATGCTAACCTCTATCGAATATCCCCATGCTAACACTACACTATGATGACCTTGCCTGACTTCTCCCTGTATGTATACTGGATCCTCCACTCCTAGATCCTTTATCTGAACTCCCTGTGGCCATTAGACCTGTTGTCCAGAAACTGTATCTGTAAAAACATCTATGTAGAAGAGGTACATTTCCACCCATCTCCATGTCCGATCATGATGATTAAGAGTGAAAAGATGCATTTCTCTATCAGACAAATCCCTACAGACCCACTCCAAACCGACCCCTGGTGGAGTGTGTGTCTCTCTAGTGCAACCCGAGTCACCATGTAGTGAAACACCCCACTAATAAACTGGACTCCTGGATCCCATGGCAGACTTGGAATTTTATCACTTCCAATCTCCTCTAACTACTCCTGTGTCAGAATGATCATTGTCGGAAGCCCTCTGTGCTCATCTGCTATCATCTAGCCTATGGTGCTCACCATCACACACCAATTCTCAATTGGTTGTCTGTGACGATCCACCTCTATCTTACTGGATGCTATAAAAGTACTCATGTCAGGTGGTCTTAACCCATGCACTCTCCATTCCCTCTGCCATTGTCTATCTTGCCTTATGTTGTTGTCCATGATAAAAGTGTCAGGAAAGGGTAATAGAGACATCTATGGCCGACTGTAGGGATGAAAAATACTGCTTGCCTCAGTCAATCCCAAGGACTTGACCAAGAGCATGTCTACCTGTACTCCTGATAACTTCTCGCCTATAGCCATCACAAAACCCCAACCATCAGGTACAACCAGAAGTAACTTCTCCAACTATTGGTAAACCAATCTCCATCTCCCATTACCCATGCAACTACTGAAACAGTGAAGGTGAGATATTATAACCATATGTTGTTGCAAAGGAGTGGAATTTGCATGCTCCCCTAAGTGTGTCTCTTCCCTGCAAAGCAGTACACCCCTATGAATCCCACCATACATCTCATCATGTGCCTGTGAGCTATCACTCATCATTGTATGCTCCGACATACACATGTTGTCTCTCGTAGACTCATGTTGCATCATAGATCTTGGGCATACTGCTGGATCAACCTCTACATGGAGGTCACCCGCTCTCAGAACACTAATGGAAGTGTCCTCCATCAAGTGGTGCTCCTCTGCTAGATCACCAACATCATCTATCAACATGAATGACTGATACACCTGAGTGTCCACTAAGACAGATGAAGTGGATCTCTGATGAATCTCCTCAAGAGACTCATCTGACCTAGACTTTGATTCTTGAAGGGTGGTTTGTGTGCCTCTCAAGAATCATTGAGTTCTCTCCAACTCTTGAGTGATTCGGTCCATCTCCAACTCCTGCTCCCTCAGAGCCTCATTATACATCTGACCAACCCTCAATAGATAATCTCTGTCAATCAACAACTATTGGTAGTCAATCCTCATCAAAGATACTCTCTCCCTGAGAGTATGAAAATCATCCATGGAAATTCCCCCATCTGAACTACCATGCGCCACTGGTGCTCTCCAACAATAATCGACCATCAATGCATTCATGTCATCACTATGCCTGGTGGCTTCCATGATCATAGCCTCACTGACTCTCAACTGTGCTACTACGTGGTGTGGCTCTTGATCATGGTCATGATGAGGTGCTACCTCATATCCCTCACTGCTACTATTAGTTCTGCTAATGTCAACTCTGGAGTCTCCAAAAACACTCTCTGCATAATATAATGTGTTGAACCACCCACTGTCTATTGTGTTGTTGGGTCCTCCTATCTGCCACTACACCCCATCACTAGGTGCTATCTCCCTTTAAATCACACTGTATCCTGTATGAGAAGTCGTATCCTCCTGTGCACTCACCCTGCTACTATCATCTGTGCTTGGATCCCATGTAGATGTATCCAGACACGTGCCATGGTCATATTGACCAATAAAGAGTGCATCCTCATCAATGTAGGCCGATCCTGGAAGTAAGTGCTCCATCAGCCTGTCAACATCGACAATCTGCTCAACTGATGGAGTCTCCAAAATCTGTGACTCAATCTCCTCTGGTTGATCTGTATGTGTAAGGTCCCCTATCTGTACTCCCTGTATCTCCTCCTGGATCAGTGGATCTACATGTCTGTGGTGTGCATCCCTCACACAAGGATCATCAACCCTATCTGACATGCCACTAACCTCCTCATGTGACATGGCTATCATGGGTGTCTAGAAGGATGACATATGTGTCACGACCATCATAGGAAGCTCATCATCTCTAGGTGTTAGCACCTGTGACTCCTCACTAGTGTCACTACTCTGTTGAGGCATAAGGTCATCAATGGTATGTGATATGTCTATTGAGACACTGGTGTTATCGTCCTGTCCATCCAGCTTCCTATCCACTACATAAGGTTCATCATCCTCCTCAAGCATGCTAGTAGCATCATCCTTTGTACAAGAGTCACTATCACTAGCCACTGTGAAAGAGTCACTATCATCATCAAACTGTCCCAAATCATCATCTATCGCTCCATCCTCACTCATCTCATCATCATTGTCATAGTGTGCCTCAATAGTGTTCTTCCGGTCCTTACCCCTGCACCTATTATCTGGTTCTCGTGGCCCCTTGCAACTATAGAAAGGTTTCATTCTCCTAATGGGTGTGGGGCTCCTCTGTTCTTCCAACCATCTTGTTGCTTCTTTTTCTTTTTATCTGCTATGATGATCCCATGTAAGATATCCTCTTCGCTCCAATTGGTCTTTCTAAAGGCTACATACTGAGGAAAGGTTATTAGAGCCCTATTTTCCTCGCTAAGGCTGGAATATATTATCTCCAAGCATGTTATCTCAAAGGCTATCTCATCCATTTATTTCCAACTATCCATTTATCCTTATGTGAGAACCCTTAGGTTGGCAGGATTTAAGTTCTAATACCAATGTAATGTTCCCAAGCCATTATGCCAGGAACATCACGGTTTTGGGTGTCTTTTAAAACTTTTCTGGTTGTAGTATTTTGTCAAACACTTGGCTAATCTACTTGTTTACATGTTTTTACTTGTAGTATGGCCTATCGATTTCGGCCTTAGGGTTTAGTTGATGATTTAGATGTGTGTTGCAGCAATAAACAAGAATATGCAATCATAGAACATACATCAACCATATGCAATATGATAGACATGCCAAAACATCTCAAATATGCTTTTATTCATGAAATAGAATAACCTGCTACAATGAAGATGTCGATATGGAATGCTCAACAGATGGCTAAGAAGATAGACAATAGAGCTACTACAAAAAGCTCCCGACAATACAAAATAATCCTCCAAGGGCTGGGTAAGAGATGAATACCAATGCCAAGGTAGATCTCGGCCGTATGAAGTGCCAAAACCCCACTGGAAGATGCCACGTCCTGCTAGAATGTTGAAGCTCCACAACAATTCGGCCCTGCTGTCAAATGTGTCCAATCACCTCAAGGAAGATTTCGAACAATAGATCGGGTGATGGCAAGAACAACCCAGGTGCCCGAATCTCCAAGATCTCCCTCAAACCCTATGGATCTGAACGTCCTCCAGGATATGGTGCGCCCCCCTGGATGCCTTAAACCCTAGCTAAATTTTCCTCACTCCTATATGCCTCCAAATGATCCAAAAAAATGCTAGAATGATAGATCGGGGCTTGGTTACCTCCCTAGTGAAGTCCCAAGCGAAATGGTGAAGATATGAGCTAGCAAATGACAGAAACTACTTTCTAAAGTTTTCTCCTCTTCTCCAATTCGTTGCATTCATCTAATAAATCAAATGGCACCTGAAACTCCTCATGAATGGACTAGATCTGATGTCCAAGGCCCTCCAATGAAAACCCAAGTGATAGAATCCACAAAATCCCTACCAATCACCTACAATGAATCTCTCTCCAATAATGGTGTGCCCCCCTTGCTGGAAACCCCCAATGGTTCACCCTTCTTCTCTTCCTATGCCTATGGCTGGTGTATAAACCTCCTACATTGATGTAGAACCGAACTAGAATGGTGTAAGAGAGTATTGCATCTCCGATACCAAGCTTGGGACAAGCTAGGTGGAATATTTCACCACCGAATCTTCCTCTAGGGATTGGTAAGTCAAAACCCTCAAAACCCCCAATGTTGGGCTCACTAGATAGAAGCCATATATCAAAATATGATCATACATGAATGAATGAGTAGATGCCCTTGCCTTTCCTTTATACTTTTTTCTCACCTTGTCCCTCCAAAGTGACTTTCATTTTATTAATATTTAATTAATTAATTAAATCACTTTAATTAATTA
>ML806496.1:176942-190092 GCA_009831015.1 Picea engelmannii | reverse complement strand
AATACTATATCCTATCCTTATGACTTTGATGCCTATCCACTACAACCTTAATTAGGATCCATAGGGAATAGAGTTTTTCTCTATTGTTTGTGCCCAAACCTGCCTAATGTTGTATTATACCTTAGATTTGAGTTGTGCAAGTCGTTGGGGATGTGGTTTATCATAGTAGACTTGTTCATGTTGTGTTTACAATTTCAAGTTTAAAAAGGTGGATGTGCAAAAGAGTCAAAGTTTTCCTTGTAATTTGCAAAGTCTAAACTGTACTAAGTGACAAATGAAAATGCATGCCCAAGCTTCCCTGTAGCTCGAACATTTGTTTTATAAGTTTTCAGATGGAGTTACATAAATGGTAAATTTACCTATGCATCTAAATTTCAATTGAAGAATAGGAGAGGTTTCTTTCATGCACCTAGAATTGGGATTTCATGAAAATTTGAATGCAAAATTGCCTCAGCCTCAAATGCATGCCCTAGTCTCAATTTTGACACAAATTTAGTGGTTCAACTTGTATATGTTGTAGTTTGTGATTTTACACATGTCTGTAACATTATATTGGAAATTTCAAACAGAAACCTACCTGATGTGCATAAAGACTAAAAATTTCCTTCTAAAACCAAAGGGCCAAATTCTTAATGTTCGTTATATGAAATTGCAAGGTCTAAACTATACACTCTAAAAAGGATGATTTCTCTACACAAATATTCACATCATTTTTATGAGTCAGAGGATGTTGGGTTATGAGAGAAACCAAGTTCAGGTTTGCATTAAGATTCATAAAATACTATTATGTGGAAAAATAGGCAAGCGATGCCTAGGAAAAACATCAGAATGCACAACCTGTTTGCAAAAAGTTACACAAGGTTTTATTATACCTTAGATTTGAGTTTTTCATATTTTGGGGGGTATTATACCTGTTCTTGTTGTTAATTTTTCATTCGCAAGCTCAAAGAGGGTGGTTGTGCAAAAGAGGCAAAGTTTGCCTTGTAATTTGCATGGTTTACACTATACTAAGTGACAAAATTAAAATGCATGCCAAAGCTTCCTTGTAGCTCCAAAAATTGTTTTATAAGTTTGAAGATGGAGTTACATAAAGCTCAATTTACCTATGCATCTAAAGTTCAATTGAAGAACAATAGAGGTTGCTTCGATGCACCTAGAATTGATATTTCATGTATATTTGAAGGGAAAACTACCTCGGCCTCAAATGCACGCCATATTAGTCTCAATTTTGAGCCAAATTTAGTGGTTCATCTTGCATAATATGTAGTTTATGATTTTACACCTGTCTATAAATTTGTATTGGCATTTTTAGACATAAACCTACCTGGTGTGCATAAAGGATAAACATTGCATTGTAAAACCAAAGGGCTAAATTGTTAAAGTTGGTTATATTAAACTCCACGCCCAAAGTTGGTTAAGGACCATTAATTTAGGATTTAAGTTGTAAATTGACCATCCCAATATTCATAACTTTTTTGTACAATTAGTAGTGTATTTACACTCCAAAAAGGATGATTTCCATGCACAAAGATTTATGAAATTTTGATGAATCATAGGATGATTTGTAACGTCCCCAACCACCAACAGGCTAGGCAACACCACTACTCACACACTTCACTTAGCTCAACTAGCTCTGATACCAAATTGTAACCTCCCCAGCCACCAACAGTTCGGGCAACGCCACTACTCACACACTTCACTTAGCTCAACTAGCTCTGATACCAATTTGTCACACCCTGACCACCTAGGCCGGTGCATGCTACTCATAGAAATGAAAATTGTCATATGCATATAAATATAAACCTAAACAGACAACATATTCTATTCATACATAGATTAATGTGAAAATAACAGTAAAAGCATACATGTAGTACTTCACAGGAGAAACCCATAAGATAACAACATATATAGGCAATATTCATCAATTATAACACATGTACATACACACAACATGTAAATGATCATAGGAATATATACTCACATTTCAATTGAAGTACACCAACTCCATGCAGACCTTCCACGAACCTCCCAGCCTTAGACCACGCTGCTCATCATGCTCAACAGTGGGTCACCCCCGAGATAGAACTAAGCTCCACTCAGGGAAAGGGAATCCTAGACTAGGCTGAGGTTTTACGAAACTGCACAGTGCAACTGGAAGGATTCTCTCCAGGAGCCTTCTTATTCCCACTAATCATGGACTCTCATTCCCCACATGCACGTTCCACCTCGGGAATATGCACCTTCACTATTCCACAGTCCATCATCTGCTCCACTTCCCTTTTCAGGGTCTCAGAAACACATAGGATCAAGAATTCTCAGAGCTTCGTAGTTGGTGTTGGACTCTCTCTAGGAGAAAACCACTTCCCCGAAAACTCTCTCACCTGGAGAGAGCTGCTCCCAGGCCTAACAACCTACCTCTTTAAACACGGGCCTAAAAACTACCTCTTCAACCAATATTCAACTCAGTTCTAGCAAGGTGAGGATAACATCAAAGGTTCAATACATCTTAGGGAATGGCAACAACCAAAATTTTGGTAAGGGAGAGTACAGATCAATTTTGGCAAGTGTAGATATGTTGGACTTTACAGGAAAACATAGGTTGGATTCCCCAGTTAGTATTTTCAGAGGTGCGTGAAGATGCAGAGGTCGAAGACAGAGGCCAAACGAGTTAGGCGAGGATCAGAGAATGGTAAGTGAACCCCCCAACAAGATGACTTTCTAGCTTAATTTGTGTGTGCCTGAGCTGAAACATATCTCCCATGAAGCACGTTCCTTTCCATTTGGAAGTCACCCATCCTCCCAAAATAACTTAGGATAAAAACATATCCTTCTAATCAGTTTTTGGAATAATAAAAAAATATTATTCTCTTGGACTTAAGCCCTTAAGCTTGGCCCCTCTTTCCAACCTCTCAGTCCCCTCCCCCTTACCCAACCTAGTGGAAGCTTATTCCCCCATCACTCTTTCTTCGTGGTCGGTCTACACACAACGATGTTTTTATATTACTGATATGAATAGTCACATGTACAAAAATAGGCTCATGGCCTTTAACACCTAGGCTCTCTGGCCTAATAACACATAATCTTATCATCTTATAATTATTCGACTCACCGGCCTACAAAACATGTTTACGATTCATAAATACAACTAGGGCTCATCCTTGGGTATATTACAATCCCCTCCCTTTTTTTTTGCACTGTCCTCGGTGCAACTTATTTACACAGCATCAACAAGATTTTCAAAATCTTCAAAAAGATGTGGGTATTCTGCCTGCATAGCATCCTCATGCTCCCATGTCGTGTCCTCAGGACCATATCAAGTCCAATGGACCTTTACGAGCCCTATAGCTCGATTCCATAGTTTTTTTCTCTTCCAGTCCAATATGTGCACCGGATGCACCTGCAAGACGCCTTCTTGCTCCACCTGAATCACATTCCAATCAATTACATGATTAGCATCAGGTATATATTTCTTAAGTAATGAAACATGAAACACATTATGTATAGTCATGGATGCAAGCAATGAAAGCATATATGCAACTAGTCCAATCCTTTCTAGGATTTCAAATGGCCCACAATATTTGGTTTCCAACTTGGAACAGTTTCTCAGCGTCAGGGAACTTTTGTTGGCTTTCACTTTCAAGAAAGCATGATCACCCACTTTAAATTCCCTGTGGGTTTTGTTCTTATCAGCATAAATTTTCTTCTTGTCTTGGGCAGACTTTAAATTCTGCTTAATCTTCAACATTTTCTCTTCCATTTCCTTAAGCAACCATGGCCCAACCACTTCCCTATCAGCTGGGTTATCCCAGCTTACTGGGGTGTTGCACTTTCTGCCATAAAGTGATTCAAACGGTCTCATCTTCAGTGATGCTTGATACCCATTATTGTAGGAAAATTCTACCAAGTGTATGTAGTCTTCCCATTTATATGGTTTGTCCATCACATACATCCTTAGAATGTCCTCTATCATGTGGTTCACCCTTTCTATTTTCCCATCAGACTCGGGATGATAACATGTGCCGAAGTTTGGATTTGTTCCAAGCCCTTTGAATAACCCCTTCTAGAACTTTGAGGTGAATTTTAGGTCTCTGTCAGAAACAATTGTTTTTGGAATACCATGTAATCGTGCTACTTCCCTCATATAAATATCGACAACATTAGCTACCTTGTTTGTAGTTTTCAATGGAATAAAATGGGCATATTTCATAAGCTTATCCACCACCACCATGATGGAATCATGGTGCTTGCCGGTTCTGGGAAATCCTGTGATGAAATCCATTTTCACCACTTCCCACTTCCACTCAGGAATGGGTAAAGGCTGTAGCAACCCTTCTAGGTGCCTATGTTCAGCTTTGACCTTCTGACACTCCATACATCTGGCGATGTATTCTACAATTTCCTTCTTCATACCTAGCCAAAAGTAATGGCTCTTGATTGCTGCCACTATTTTTTGATATCCAGGGTGCCCAACATAAGGCACATTATGCATTTCCTTCAAGATAATACTTCTCAATTCCTGAAAATTAGGTACATAGATTCTATTTTTTTACAAGAGTGTCCCATCAACTTCCAATTTTTAATATTCCACTTTCTGCAACATCTTACCTTCCTGTAGGTTTGCTACCAATTCCATGCACTGCAAATCTGCATTTCCAGCTTTCGAAACTCTACCTTTAATATTCGTTCGATACATGCTAATGGTCATAGCATGTAGTTCATGCACTCTCCTGTTGAGTGCATCAACCACTCTGTTCTCCTTTCCTTTGATATGCTTGATATCAAAGTTGTACGCATAAAGGAATTCCAACTATATACTCTTCCTAACATTCAAGGTTGGCTGATCAAACAAATACTTCAGACCGTTATGGTCTGTCCGTAGTTCAAACTTCCTTCCCATGAGGTAGTGCCTCCATTTCTTCAGGGCGTGCGTTATGGATGCCAACTCCAAATCATGAGTTGCATAGTTATTTTCATGTTCCTTCAACTTTCCGAATTCATAACATACCACAAACCTATTCTAACTGAGGATTCCACCTAGTCCTTCTTTGCATGCATCTATACATACTACAAAATCTCCATTTGGATCTACAATCCTCAGTATTGGAGCATTGGTTAACAACTGCTAGTTGTTGGAAGCTTCTCTCACATTCTTCTGTCCATTGAAATTTATTCTCCTTCCTTTGCAAGGAAGTGATGGGGTGAGTTATCCTTGATAACCCTGCAATGAACCTTATGTAATAGACAGCTAGACCCATAAAGGATTTGACTTCTGTCACATTCTTCAGCATTGACCATTCTCTGATGGCTTCTATCTTCTCAGGATCCACAACTATCCCATATTTTGAAATGATATAACCCAAATAATTGATCTGCTTTTGATAGAGTGAGCACTTGCTCAATTTGCTTATAGTTGGTTCTCTCTTAATACTTGCAACACCATCCTCAGATGATGTTCATGTTCTTCCTCCGACTTGGAATACACCAGGATGTCATCCAAAAAGACTACGATAAACTTGTCTAGATATTCCCTGAATACACCATTCATTAAGCACATGAAAAAAATGGGTGCATTTGATAACCCAAATGGCACCACTGTGAATTCATAATGACCATACCTTGTTCTAAAGGCGGTCTCGTTGATGTATTTATTCTTTATCCTTACTTGGTGGTACCTTGACCTGAGATCTATTTTTGAAAATATCTTGGCATCCTTCAACTGATCAAAGAGATCATCGATCCTTGGCAAAGGATACTTGTTCTTAATAGTCACTTTGTTCAACTGTCTGAAATTGATGCAAAATCTCAATGTCCCATCCTTCTTCTTCATGAATAGGACCGGGGTGCCCCAAGGTGACACACTTGGCCGTATATACCCCTTGTTCAGAAGTTCTTCAAGCTGCAACTGCAGTTCTTTCATCTCTGGTGTACTCATTCTGTAAGGATATTTTGACACTGGAGATGCTCTAGGCATCAGGTTTATAGAGAAATCCATATCTCTCTTTGGGGGTAGTCCTGGTACCTCCTAGAATACATTCTCAAAATATTTTAATACATCATGGTCTTCAATATTTGACACCTTATCCTTAGGTACTTCTTTCATATGAGCTACAAATATTTGGCATCCCTTCCTGTAACCCTTCTTCAGTTGCATTGCTAAGATTTCTTTGATAGTAATTTCCCTGGGACTTCCTTGGACTATTCTCTGATTTCCTTCCTCATCCAAGAAAGTGAATGTCTTGCTACGATAGTCTAATATGGCATGGTGTTGGTCCAACCAATCCATACCAATTAGACAATCATAGGAACCTAAAGGTAAGATGTTCAATTCAACCCTTGTGCTCAGTCCATTTATGTCCACTAGACAGGACTTAACCAACTCAACAACCGTTCTCTTGGCTTCTGTAGCCAGCTGCACTAACCAAGCTTTTCCATGCTTTCTTCTTGGAAAATTAAAACTTCCCATCATTCTAGGATCTATATAACTATGACTAGCTCCTGAATCAATTAAAATAGTAATGGTTTGGTTGTTGATTATACCTTCAACTTCAATCATGTGTGATTGAGACTCAGCTTGCCTATTGTCCAGGACTACATAGATCCTTGGTATTCTATTTCCCATGTTCTCCATTGTTTCTGCTTGTTGAAAATTGTGGACAACTCTTACTTTGCTATTTTTGTGGGGACGATATATTGTCACTGATGGAAGGTGGCAGTCCACTCAAATACCTTTGAATTTTGACAGTATCATCTTTGATAAAAGGAACATACTTCATCAATTCCAAAAACCTCTGTTCGTATTCATCAATGGTCATTCTACCCAACTTGAGTTCAAAGAAATCTTTCATCTTTCTATCATAGTATCTCTTAGTCAAGTATTTTTTTTCGAAATACTTCTTGAATTCTTTCCAGGTAACATTTTTATCTTTAATGCGTTTCACCTGCACAATTTGATCCCACCACATGGATGCCTTTCCTTTCAGTTGATATATTGCAATTCTTCCCTTTGCATGAGAGGAATAATTCTGCAGTTGGAAATATTTCCTCATGCCAAGGAGCCATGTCTCAGCATCTTCCTCCTTCTGGTGCTCTCCATCAAACGTAGGAGGTTTAATCTTGTTCATTTCACCCTTTAGTTCATCCATTCCATATCTCCTATGCTTTCTGGTAGGAGATGGGCTTGAACTACTGTGTTCCCTTCTCTTGGAGTTCTCTTAGGAGTGATGATGGTGTATTCCAACACTCTTTGATATCCTCTTCTCATCAGGAAACCTATGACTTCCTGATTTACTAGAGTCACTCCCCTTATCCAATTTCTTTTCTATCCTTTCCAGACTCTGTATCAACTTTATGTTGAATTCTCCTTGTTGATCCATGGCTTTCATGAGCTTCCCGTTATTTGCTTAGTGAGTCTGGGCATCTTTCTGCAATCTTTCAATGATTCTCATCATGTTTCCCTCCTTATTGATCTCTTCTCCATGCCCATTGGAGTTTGATCCTTCAACACCCAAATAGACATCCATACCTTTAGCTTCATTTTTTGAACTGAAAGCATTTTGTTCCTCCTCCATTTCTCTGCACTACATGGAAGTTCGGTTTGGTTTTGACAATCATTAACTCTGCAAACACAATGTGCAGTCAACCAAATTTTGTCAGGCCAACAGTCCTTAACAATTTCCACAGTATTCATAAACCAATTTGATTCAAAGAAAACCTCCAGATTCCATTTTTTTTCTGAGCTCTCCTCTAATCTGTAATAATTTTCGAGCACTGGCCCCTTTCTCCTAACCCCCAATCCATGTGACCACGGGTTGTGTCCAAGCGCTAGGTTGATAGGCGATTATTCGGGACTTTGGGCATCCAGCTTCAGAAGTTTTCAATGAACATCCCAACAAATCTCTTGGAGTTCTGGATAACCGAACTCGCAAAGTAGGGTGGATCAACAGTCCACGTCCACCCAACATCCAACGAATGGCACTCACTATGGAACCTCAGGCATCTAAGTTCTGGGACTTCAGAGCTTTGGGACTTTGGGACTTTGAAGGATTTCGCATCCACACCCCAAACTGTTAATCTCTGAACACTTCCATGTCACCTTTGGTGACGTCATTACGTCTTCTCACCTCGACGTTATGGAACTTTTGAAATTTCTTCCTTTCATTCCCTTATGAACCATTCTTCCAGAGTGTCAAGTGTCTGGGCTTCAAAACTAGGTTTCACAAATTAAAGGGGCATGCATTGGCAGTTTGGAGTAACCCGCCTTTCATCTCGTAATTCTTCTGACGCTGACACGTAACCCCCTGGTAAAACCATGGTTTGGATTGCGGGGCCGCCTTGGGAAATTAACTCCTGTGCAACTTGGGTCCCCGCAATGCCTCCTGTCTGTCAATCTTGATGTATCATGATCAACGCCAGTGTGGGTCCATCGACCTTTAATTATGTCATGTGACCTCAGTGCCCACATAGTACAACTGACAACATTCCAGGTGGGGGCACGTGGCAGGTATAGGAGAGGTCCACGTCACCTCTCGCTGACATCATCATGATTCACCACTTTGGCTCTTTGGGCTTTGGAGCTTTGGACTTCAGGAGTTCTCGCCTCCGCGCACACTAATTCTCTCGAATGTCGAAATCCAAAACAAGACCATCTGCTAACGCGTGTCCCTCTTGAAGGATGGTCTGGATTAACTCCGAACTTTGTAGATTTGAGCTTCGACCCTTCTCTTATTTTTTCACCTAACTTCGCTAAAGTCGCAAAGTCCAAAGGGCTTCTAGGTTAACCTCTTGCACCTTCTCCATATCTAACGATCATGAATTATCCTCCTTCTTTTGAACATATCCTATGACCCACATTACTCTATGGCTCAATACCATGTCTGTCATGGTTTTATAATATCGCTACACCTCATGAGCTTCGTAACACGACCAAAGAAATCTCTTGGCACTCATGAATGTTCCGAGGTTCAAAATTGGTTCCTCCTGACACAATTTCCACCTGAAACCTTGGTTCCAATGACCACTTATCCAACCCATCCAGGATCAACTCTTGAACCTTGGCTCCGATACCAATTTGTAACGTCCCCGGCCACCAATATGTCGAGTAACACCACTACTCACACACTTCACTTAGCTCAACTAGCTCTGATACCAATTTTTAACGTCCCCAGCCACTAACAGGCCGGGCAACGCCACTACTCACACACTTCACTTAGCTCAACTAGCTCTGCTACCAATTTGTCATGCCCCGACCACCCAGGTCGATGCACGCTACTCATAGAAATGATAATTTTCATATGCATATAAATATAAACCTAAACAGACAACGTATTCTATTCATACATAGATTAATGCAAAAATAACAATAAAAGCATACATGCAGTACGTCACAGGAGAAACCCATAAGATAACAACATATATAGGCAATATTAATACATTATAACACATGTACATATACACAACATGTAAATGATCATAGGAATAGATACTCATATTTCAATTGAAGTACACCGACTACCTGCAGACCTTCCATGAACCTCCCATCCTTAGACCACGCTGCTCATCACGCTCAACAATGGGTCACCCTCAAGCTGGGACTAAGCTCCACCCAGGGCAAGGTAATCCTAGACTAGGCTGAGGTTACAGGAAACTGCACAGTGCAACTGGAAGGATTCTCTCCAGGATCCTTCTTAGTATCTTATGCCCACTACTCACAAAATCTCATTCCCCACATGCCTATTCCACCTCGAGAATATGCACCTTCACTATTCCACATTCCATTGGTTGCTCCACTTCTCTTTTCAAGGTCTTGACAAGAAGCCGGATCAGAAATTCTCAGAGCTCCGTAGCTGGTGTTGGACTCTCTCTAGGAGAAAACCACTTCCCCACAAACTCTCTCACCAGGAGAGAGCTGCTCACAGGCCTGAAAAACTACCTCTTCAACCATGGGCCTGAAAACCGCCTCTTCAACCAATCTTCAACTCAGTTCCAGAAAGGTGAGGAAAACAACAAAGGTTCAATACATCTCAGGGAATGGCAACAACCAAAATTTTGGTAAGGCAAAGTACGACTTGGTTTTGGCAAGTGAATATATGTTGAGCTTCATAGGAAAACACAGGTCGACTTCCCCAGTTAGCGGTTTTAGAGGTGCGTGAAGATGCAGAGGTCGATGATAGAGGACAAACGATTTAGGCGAGGATCGGAGAATGGGAAGTGAACCCCCCAACAAGATGAATTTCCAGCTTAATTTGCATGTGCCTGAGCCGACACATGTCTCCCATGAAGCACGTTCCATTCCATTTGGAAGTCACTCGTCCTCCCAAAAGAACTTAGGATAAAAACATATCCTTCTAATCAGTTTTTCGAATAATAATAAATTATTATTCTCTTGGACTTAATCCCTTAAGCTTAGCCCCTCTTTCCAACCTCTCAGCCCCCTGCCCCTTACCTAGCCTAGTGGAAGCTTAGTACCCCATCACTCTTTCTTCGTGGTCAGTCTACACGAAAAAATGTTTTTATATTACTGATATGAATAGTTACATGTACAAAAACAGGCTCCTGGCCTTTAACACCTAGGCTCTCCGGCCTAATAATACATAAGCTTATCATCTTATAATTGCTCGGCTCACCAGCCTACAAAACATGTTTACGATTCATAAATACAACTGGGGATCATCCTTGGGGATATTATAGTGGGTTAGGAGAGAAACCAAGGTCAGTTTTTCATTAAGAGTCATAAAAGACTCTTCTATGCAAAAATAGACAAGAAGTGCATAGTAAAAAGCTTGAAATGAACAAATTGTTTGTAAAAAGTAACCCAATGGTGTATTGTACCTTAGATTTGAGTTTCATAAGTTGTTGAGGACGTGGTTGATCATATTAGACATGTTCATGTTTTTTATTTTGAAATTTCAAGTTTAAAAGGGTGGTTATGCAAAAGAGGCAAAGTTTTCCTTGTAATTTGCAAGCTATAAACTATACTAAGTGACTCAATGAAAATGCATGCCCAAGCTTCCCTGTAGCTCCAAAAGTTATTTTATAAGTTTAGGATGGCGTTCCATAAATGGTAAATTTACCTATGCATATAAATTTCAATTGAAGAATATGATAGGTTGCTTTCATGAACCTAGAATTGAGATTTCATGTGAGTTTGAATGAAAAATTGTCTCATCCTCAAATGCATGCGCTAGTCTCAATTTTGAGCCAAATTTAGTGGTTCAACTTGCATAGTTGTAGTTTGTGATTTTACACCTGTCCATAAAAGTATATTGGTATTTTCATACATAAACCTACCTGGTGTGCATAAAGGCTAAGAATTTCATTGTAAAACCAAAGGGACAAATTGTTAAAGTTGGATATATTAAACCAGATGCCTAAAGTTGGATATGGCTCCATAATTTAGGATTTAAGTCGTAATTTGATCATTACAATATGTATAATCATATATCTGTACAAATAGTAGTGCATTTACACTCCAAAAAGGATGATTTCTATGCACAAAGATTCATGAAATTTTGATGAATCAGAGGATTGTGGGTTAGAATAGAAACCATGGTCAATTTTGCATTAAGAGTCATAACAAACTCTTCCGTGAAAAAATAGGAAAGAGATGCATCGTAAAACCATCGAAAAGCAAAAATTGATTGTAAAAAGTAACTCAATGTTGTATTATACCTTAGATTTGAGTTGTGCAAGTTGTTGGGGATGTGGTTTATCATAGTAGACCTAGTCATGTTGTTTATTTTTCAATTTCAAGTTTTAAAAGGGTGGTTGTGCAAAAGAGACAAAGTTTGTCTTATAATTTGCAAGGTATAAACTGTACTATGTGACTAAATGAAAATGCATGTCCAAGCTTCCATGTAGCTTCAAAATTTGTTTTATAAGTTTTAATATGGAGTTACATAAATGGTAAATTCACCTATGCATCTAAAGTTCAATTGAATAATAAGAGAGGTTGTTTTCATGCACCTAGAATTGGGATTTTATGTAAGTTTGAATGTGAAACTTCGACAACTTCAAATGGAAGCGATAGCCTCAATTTTGAGCCAAATTTTGTGGTTCAACTTGAATAAGTTTTAGTTTGTGATTTTACACATGTTTATAAACTTATATTGACATTTTCAAACATAAACATACCTGGTGTGCATAAAGGCTAAGAATTGCATTGTAAAACCAAAGGTCCAAATTGTTAAATTTGGCTATATTAAACTGCATGCCTAAAGTTGGATATGGCACCATAATTTAGGATTTAATTTGTAAATTGATCATTCCAATATGTATAATAACCTGTTTGTAAAATTAGTAATGCATTTACACTCCAAAAAGTATGATTTCTATCCACAAAGATTCATGACATTTTGATGAATTAGAGGATGGTGGGTTAGGAGAGAAACCAAGGTCATTTTTGCATTAAGAGTCATAAAAAACTCTTATGTGCAAAAATAGGAAAGAGATGCATAGTAAAACCATCGAAATGCGCAAACTATTTGTAAAATGTAACCCAATGTTGTGATATACCTTAGATTTGAGTTGTGCAACTTGTTGGGGATGTGGTTTATCATAGTAGACATGTTCATGTTGTTTATTTTGCAATTTCAAGTTTAAAAAGGGTGGTTTTGTTGAAATGTACACTTGACACTGAGAGGGAGGGGGGGTGAATCAGTGTCACAAAACTTTGAAAAATTTTCCACTTTTCATCAATTAATTGAACAACATATATTTATTTCATTTTCTCAACTAATATATAAAAGAATAAATATTTTATTTAACTTGAATGAATACATAAGATCAATCTTTGAATATCTTAAACTTCAAACAAATATGAGACACCCAACTCTTTGTTACAAGACCCAACTTGTAGTTCTCAGATCCAATTGAGAAATTAGGAATCCAACACTCATAACAAGTCCAAGCTTGTTGATCTCATATCCAACTGAGATGTGGGTAATCCAATCCTCATACAAGATGCATATTGTAAACATGAACCAACCTAATAAAATGAACCGTCATTCAATCAATTATATATAAATATATATACTTCAACAAATTTAACTACATCTTTTGTTCACCATACTTCTTTGCTTATATAGTCTCCCAACTAGTGTGAGATATGAAGCATTGTGTCCCTTTGTTTGAACCATCACACCTCTTCATTTAA
>ML806496.1:140219-172255 GCA_009831015.1 Picea engelmannii | reverse complement strand
TCCTCCCAAAATAACTTAGGATAAAAACATATCCTTCTAATCAGTTTTTGGAATAATAAAAAAATATTATTCTCTTGGACTTAAGCCCTTAAGCTTGGCCCCTCTTTCCAACCTCTCAGTCCCCTCCCCCTTACCCAACCTAGTGGAAGCTTATTCCCCCATCACTCTTTCTTCGTGGTCGGTCTACACACAACGATGTTTTTATATTACTGATATGAATAGTCACATGTACAAAAATAGGCTCATGGCCTTTAACACCTAGGCTCTCTGGCCTAATAACACATAATCTTATCATCTTATAATTATTCGACTCACCGGCCTACAAAACATGTTTACGATTCATAAATACAACTAGGGCTCATCCTTGGGTATATTACAATCCCCTCCCTTTTTTTTTGCACTGTCCTCGGTGCAACTTATTTACACAGCATCAACAAGATTTTCAAAATCTTCAAAAAGATGTGGGTATTCTGCCTGCATAGCATCCTCATGCTCCCATGTCGTGTCCTCAGGACCATATCAAGTCCAATGGACCTTTACGAGCCCTATAGCTCGATTCCATAGTTTTTTTCTCTTCCAGTCCAATATGTGCACCGGATGCACCTGCAAGACGCCTTCTTGCTCCACCTGAATCACATTCCAATCAATTACATGATTAGCATCAGGTATATATTTCTTAAGTAATGAAACATGAAACACATTATGTATAGTCATGGATGCAAGCAATGAAAGCATATATGCAACTAGTCCAATCCTTTCTAGGATTTCAAATGGCCCACAATATTTGGTTTCCAACTTGGAACAGTTTCTCAGCGTCAGGGAACTTTTGTTGGCTTTCACTTTCAAGAAAGCATGATCACCCACTTTAAATTCCCTGTGGGTTTTGTTCTTATCAGCATAAATTTTCTTCTTGTCTTGGGCAGACTTTAAATTCTGCTTAATCTTCAACATTTTCTCTTCCATTTCCTTAAGCAACCATGGCCCAACCACTTCCCTATCAGCTGGGTTATCCCAGCTTACTGGGGTGTTGCACTTTCTGCCATAAAGTGATTCAAACGGTCTCATCTTCAGTGATGCTTGATACCCATTATTGTAGGAAAATTCTACCAAGTGTATGTAGTCTTCCCATTTATATGGTTTGTCCATCACATACATCCTTAGAATGTCCTCTATCATGTGGTTCACCCTTTCTATTTTCCCATCAGACTCGGGATGATAACATGTGCCGAAGTTTGGATTTGTTCCAAGCCCTTTGAATAACCCCTTCTAGAACTTTGAGGTGAATTTTAGGTCTCTGTCAGAAACAATTGTTTTTGGAATACCATGTAATCGTGCTACTTCCCTCATATAAATATCGACAACATTAGCTACCTTGTTTGTAGTTTTCAATGGAATAAAATGGGCATATTTCATAAGCTTATCCACCACCACCATGATGGAATCATGGTGCTTGCCGGTTCTGGGAAATCCTGTGATGAAATCCATTTTCACCACTTCCCACTTCCACTCAGGAATGGGTAAAGGCTGTAGCAACCCTTCTAGGTGCCTATGTTCAGCTTTGACCTTCTGACACTCCATACATCTGGCGATGTATTCTACAATTTCCTTCTTCATACCTAGCCAAAAGTAATGGCTCTTGATTGCTGCCACTATTTTTTGATATCCAGGGTGCCCAACATAAGGCACATTATGCATTTCCTTCAAGATAATACTTCTCAATTCCTGAAAATTAGGTACATAGATTCTATTTTTTTACAAGAGTGTCCCATCAACTTCCAATTTTTAATATTCCACTTTCTGCAACATCTTACCTTCCTGTAGGTTTGCTACCAATTCCATGCACTGCAAATCTGCATTTCCAGCTTTCGAAACTCTACCTTTAATATTCGTTCGATACATGCTAATGGTCATAGCATGTAGTTCATGCACTCTCCTGTTGAGTGCATCAACCACTCTGTTCTCCTTTCCTTTGATATGCTTGATATCAAAGTTGTACGCATAAAGGAATTCCAACTATATACTCTTCCTAACATTCAAGGTTGGCTGATCAAACAAATACTTCAGACCGTTATGGTCTGTCCGTAGTTCAAACTTCCTTCCCATGAGGTAGTGCCTCCATTTCTTCAGGGCGTGCGTTATGGATGCCAACTCCAAATCATGAGTTGCATAGTTATTTTCATGTTCCTTCAACTTTCCGAATTCATAACATACCACAAACCTATTCTAACTGAGGATTCCACCTAGTCCTTCTTTGCATGCATCTATACATACTACAAAATCTCCATTTGGATCTACAATCCTCAGTATTGGAGCATTGGTTAACAACTGCTAGTTGTTGGAAGCTTCTCTCACATTCTTCTGTCCATTGAAATTTATTCTCCTTCCTTTGCAAGGAAGTGATGGGGTGAGTTATCCTTGATAACCCTGCAATGAACCTTATGTAATAGACAGCTAGACCCATAAAGGATTTGACTTCTGTCACATTCTTCAGCATTGACCATTCTCTGATGGCTTCTATCTTCTCAGGATCCACAACTATCCCATATTTTGAAATGATATAACCCAAATAATTGATCTGCTTTTGATAGAGTGAGCACTTGCTCAATTTGCTTATAGTTGGTTCTCTCTTAATACTTGCAACACCATCCTCAGATGATGTTCATGTTCTTCCTCCGACTTGGAATACACCAGGATGTCATCCAAAAAGACTACGATAAACTTGTCTAGATATTCCCTGAATACACCATTCATTAAGCACATGAAAAAAATGGGTGCATTTGATAACCCAAATGGCACCACTGTGAATTCATAATGACCATACCTTGTTCTAAAGGCGGTCTCGTTGATGTATTTATTCTTTATCCTTACTTGGTGGTACCTTGACCTGAGATCTATTTTTGAAAATATCTTGGCATCCTTCAACTGATCAAAGAGATCATCGATCCTTGGCAAAGGATACTTGTTCTTAATAGTCACTTTGTTCAACTGTCTGAAATTGATGCAAAATCTCAATGTCCCATCCTTCTTCTTCATGAATAGGACCGGGGTGCCCCAAGGTGACACACTTGGCCGTATATACCCCTTGTTCAGAAGTTCTTCAAGCTGCAACTGCAGTTCTTTCATCTCTGGTGTACTCATTCTGTAAGGATATTTTGACACTGGAGATGCTCTAGGCATCAGGTTTATAGAGAAATCCATATCTCTCTTTGGGGGTAGTCCTGGTACCTCCTAGAATACATTCTCAAAATATTTTAATACATCATGGTCTTCAATATTTGACACCTTATCCTTAGGTACTTCTTTCATATGAGCTACAAATATTTGGCATCCCTTCCTGTAACCCTTCTTCAGTTGCATTGCTAAGATTTCTTTGATAGTAATTTCCCTGGGACTTCCTTGGACTATTCTCTGATTTCCTTCCTCATCCAAGAAAGTGAATGTCTTGCTACGATAGTCTAATATGGCATGGTGTTGGTCCAACCAATCCATACCAATTAGACAATCATAGGAACCTAAAGGTAAGATGTTCAATTCAACCCTTGTGCTCAGTCCATTTATGTCCACTAGACAGGACTTAACCAACTCAACAACCGTTCTCTTGGCTTCTGTAGCCAGCTGCACTAACCAAGCTTTTCCATGCTTTCTTCTTGGAAAATTAAAACTTCCCATCATTCTAGGATCTATATAACTATGACTAGCTCCTGAATCAATTAAAATAGTAATGGTTTGGTTGTTGATTATACCTTCAACTTCAATCATGTGTGATTGAGACTCAGCTTGCCTATTGTCCAGGACTACATAGATCCTTGGTATTCTATTTCCCATGTTCTCCATTGTTTCTGCTTGTTGAAAATTGTGGACAACTCTTACTTTGCTATTTTTGTGGGGACGATATATTGTCACTGATGGAAGGTGGCAGTCCACTCAAATACCTTTGAATTTTGACAGTATCATCTTTGATAAAAGGAACATACTTCATCAATTCCAAAAACCTCTGTTCGTATTCATCAATGGTCATTCTACCCAACTTGAGTTCAAAGAAATCTTTCATCTTTCTATCATAGTATCTCTTAGTCAAGTATTTTTTTTCGAAATACTTCTTGAATTCTTTCCAGGTAACATTTTTATCTTTAATGCGTTTCACCTGCACAATTTGATCCCACCACATGGATGCCTTTCCTTTCAGTTGATATATTGCAATTCTTCCCTTTGCATGAGAGGAATAATTCTGCAGTTGGAAATATTTCCTCATGCCAAGGAGCCATGTCTCAGCATCTTCCTCCTTCTGGTGCTCTCCATCAAACGTAGGAGGTTTAATCTTGTTCATTTCACCCTTTAGTTCATCCATTCCATATCTCCTATGCTTTCTGGTAGGAGATGGGCTTGAACTACTGTGTTCCCTTCTCTTGGAGTTCTCTTAGGAGTGATGATGGTGTATTCCAACACTCTTTGATATCCTCTTCTCATCAGGAAACCTATGACTTCCTGATTTACTAGAGTCACTCCCCTTATCCAATTTCTTTTCTATCCTTTCCAGACTCTGTATCAACTTTATGTTGAATTCTCCTTGTTGATCCATGGCTTTCATGAGCTTCCCGTTATTTGCTTAGTGAGTCTGGGCATCTTTCTGCAATCTTTCAATGATTCTCATCATGTTTCCCTCCTTATTGATCTCTTCTCCATGCCCATTGGAGTTTGATCCTTCAACACCCAAATAGACATCCATACCTTTAGCTTCATTTTTTGAACTGAAAGCATTTTGTTCCTCCTCCATTTCTCTGCACTACATGGAAGTTCGGTTTGGTTTTGACAATCATTAACTCTGCAAACACAATGTGCAGTCAACCAAATTTTGTCAGGCCAACAGTCCTTAACAATTTCCACAGTATTCATAAACCAATTTGATTCAAAGAAAACCTCCAGATTCCATTTTTTTTCTGAGCTCTCCTCTAATCTGTAATAATTTTCGAGCACTGGCCCCTTTCTCCTAACCCCCAATCCATGTGACCACGGGTTGTGTCCAAGCGCTAGGTTGATAGGCGATTATTCGGGACTTTGGGCATCCAGCTTCAGAAGTTTTCAATGAACATCCCAACAAATCTCTTGGAGTTCTGGATAACCGAACTCGCAAAGTAGGGTGGATCAACAGTCCACGTCCACCCAACATCCAACGAATGGCACTCACTATGGAACCTCAGGCATCTAAGTTCTGGGACTTCAGAGCTTTGGGACTTTGGGACTTTGAAGGATTTCGCATCCACACCCCAAACTGTTAATCTCTGAACACTTCCATGTCACCTTTGGTGACGTCATTACGTCTTCTCACCTCGACGTTATGGAACTTTTGAAATTTCTTCCTTTCATTCCCTTATGAACCATTCTTCCAGAGTGTCAAGTGTCTGGGCTTCAAAACTAGGTTTCACAAATTAAAGGGGCATGCATTGGCAGTTTGGAGTAACCCGCCTTTCATCTCGTAATTCTTCTGACGCTGACACGTAACCCCCTGGTAAAACCATGGTTTGGATTGCGGGGCCGCCTTGGGAAATTAACTCCTGTGCAACTTGGGTCCCCGCAATGCCTCCTGTCTGTCAATCTTGATGTATCATGATCAACGCCAGTGTGGGTCCATCGACCTTTAATTATGTCATGTGACCTCAGTGCCCACATAGTACAACTGACAACATTCCAGGTGGGGGCACGTGGCAGGTATAGGAGAGGTCCACGTCACCTCTCGCTGACATCATCATGATTCACCACTTTGGCTCTTTGGGCTTTGGAGCTTTGGACTTCAGGAGTTCTCGCCTCCGCGCACACTAATTCTCTCGAATGTCGAAATCCAAAACAAGACCATCTGCTAACGCGTGTCCCTCTTGAAGGATGGTCTGGATTAACTCCGAACTTTGTAGATTTGAGCTTCGACCCTTCTCTTATTTTTTCACCTAACTTCGCTAAAGTCGCAAAGTCCAAAGGGCTTCTAGGTTAACCTCTTGCACCTTCTCCATATCTAACGATCATGAATTATCCTCCTTCTTTTGAACATATCCTATGACCCACATTACTCTATGGCTCAATACCATGTCTGTCATGGTTTTATAATATCGCTACACCTCATGAGCTTCGTAACACGACCAAAGAAATCTCTTGGCACTCATGAATGTTCCGAGGTTCAAAATTGGTTCCTCCTGACACAATTTCCACCTGAAACCTTGGTTCCAATGACCACTTATCCAACCCATCCAGGATCAACTCTTGAACCTTGGCTCCGATACCAATTTGTAACGTCCCCGGCCACCAATATGTCGAGTAACACCACTACTCACACACTTCACTTAGCTCAACTAGCTCTGATACCAATTTTTAACGTCCCCAGCCACTAACAGGCCGGGCAACGCCACTACTCACACACTTCACTTAGCTCAACTAGCTCTGCTACCAATTTGTCATGCCCCGACCACCCAGGTCGATGCACGCTACTCATAGAAATGATAATTTTCATATGCATATAAATATAAACCTAAACAGACAACGTATTCTATTCATACATAGATTAATGCAAAAATAACAATAAAAGCATACATGCAGTACGTCACAGGAGAAACCCATAAGATAACAACATATATAGGCAATATTAATACATTATAACACATGTACATATACACAACATGTAAATGATCATAGGAATAGATACTCATATTTCAATTGAAGTACACCGACTACCTGCAGACCTTCCATGAACCTCCCATCCTTAGACCACGCTGCTCATCACGCTCAACAATGGGTCACCCTCAAGCTGGGACTAAGCTCCACCCAGGGCAAGGTAATCCTAGACTAGGCTGAGGTTACAGGAAACTGCACAGTGCAACTGGAAGGATTCTCTCCAGGATCCTTCTTAGTATCTTATGCCCACTACTCACAAAATCTCATTCCCCACATGCCTATTCCACCTCGAGAATATGCACCTTCACTATTCCACATTCCATTGGTTGCTCCACTTCTCTTTTCAAGGTCTTGACAAGAAGCCGGATCAGAAATTCTCAGAGCTCCGTAGCTGGTGTTGGACTCTCTCTAGGAGAAAACCACTTCCCCACAAACTCTCTCACCAGGAGAGAGCTGCTCACAGGCCTGAAAAACTACCTCTTCAACCATGGGCCTGAAAACCGCCTCTTCAACCAATCTTCAACTCAGTTCCAGAAAGGTGAGGAAAACAACAAAGGTTCAATACATCTCAGGGAATGGCAACAACCAAAATTTTGGTAAGGCAAAGTACGACTTGGTTTTGGCAAGTGAATATATGTTGAGCTTCATAGGAAAACACAGGTCGACTTCCCCAGTTAGCGGTTTTAGAGGTGCGTGAAGATGCAGAGGTCGATGATAGAGGACAAACGATTTAGGCGAGGATCGGAGAATGGGAAGTGAACCCCCCAACAAGATGAATTTCCAGCTTAATTTGCATGTGCCTGAGCCGACACATGTCTCCCATGAAGCACGTTCCATTCCATTTGGAAGTCACTCGTCCTCCCAAAAGAACTTAGGATAAAAACATATCCTTCTAATCAGTTTTTCGAATAATAATAAATTATTATTCTCTTGGACTTAATCCCTTAAGCTTAGCCCCTCTTTCCAACCTCTCAGCCCCCTGCCCCTTACCTAGCCTAGTGGAAGCTTAGTACCCCATCACTCTTTCTTCGTGGTCAGTCTACACGAAAAAATGTTTTTATATTACTGATATGAATAGTTACATGTACAAAAACAGGCTCCTGGCCTTTAACACCTAGGCTCTCCGGCCTAATAATACATAAGCTTATCATCTTATAATTGCTCGGCTCACCAGCCTACAAAACATGTTTACGATTCATAAATACAACTGGGGATCATCCTTGGGGATATTATAGTGGGTTAGGAGAGAAACCAAGGTCAGTTTTTCATTAAGAGTCATAAAAGACTCTTCTATGCAAAAATAGACAAGAAGTGCATAGTAAAAAGCTTGAAATGAACAAATTGTTTGTAAAAAGTAACCCAATGGTGTATTGTACCTTAGATTTGAGTTTCATAAGTTGTTGAGGACGTGGTTGATCATATTAGACATGTTCATGTTTTTTATTTTGAAATTTCAAGTTTAAAAGGGTGGTTATGCAAAAGAGGCAAAGTTTTCCTTGTAATTTGCAAGCTATAAACTATACTAAGTGACTCAATGAAAATGCATGCCCAAGCTTCCCTGTAGCTCCAAAAGTTATTTTATAAGTTTAGGATGGCGTTCCATAAATGGTAAATTTACCTATGCATATAAATTTCAATTGAAGAATATGATAGGTTGCTTTCATGAACCTAGAATTGAGATTTCATGTGAGTTTGAATGAAAAATTGTCTCATCCTCAAATGCATGCGCTAGTCTCAATTTTGAGCCAAATTTAGTGGTTCAACTTGCATAGTTGTAGTTTGTGATTTTACACCTGTCCATAAAAGTATATTGGTATTTTCATACATAAACCTACCTGGTGTGCATAAAGGCTAAGAATTTCATTGTAAAACCAAAGGGACAAATTGTTAAAGTTGGATATATTAAACCAGATGCCTAAAGTTGGATATGGCTCCATAATTTAGGATTTAAGTCGTAATTTGATCATTACAATATGTATAATCATATATCTGTACAAATAGTAGTGCATTTACACTCCAAAAAGGATGATTTCTATGCACAAAGATTCATGAAATTTTGATGAATCAGAGGATTGTGGGTTAGAATAGAAACCATGGTCAATTTTGCATTAAGAGTCATAACAAACTCTTCCGTGAAAAAATAGGAAAGAGATGCATCGTAAAACCATCGAAAAGCAAAAATTGATTGTAAAAAGTAACTCAATGTTGTATTATACCTTAGATTTGAGTTGTGCAAGTTGTTGGGGATGTGGTTTATCATAGTAGACCTAGTCATGTTGTTTATTTTTCAATTTCAAGTTTTAAAAGGGTGGTTGTGCAAAAGAGACAAAGTTTGTCTTATAATTTGCAAGGTATAAACTGTACTATGTGACTAAATGAAAATGCATGTCCAAGCTTCCATGTAGCTTCAAAATTTGTTTTATAAGTTTTAATATGGAGTTACATAAATGGTAAATTCACCTATGCATCTAAAGTTCAATTGAATAATAAGAGAGGTTGTTTTCATGCACCTAGAATTGGGATTTTATGTAAGTTTGAATGTGAAACTTCGACAACTTCAAATGGAAGCGATAGCCTCAATTTTGAGCCAAATTTTGTGGTTCAACTTGAATAAGTTTTAGTTTGTGATTTTACACATGTTTATAAACTTATATTGACATTTTCAAACATAAACATACCTGGTGTGCATAAAGGCTAAGAATTGCATTGTAAAACCAAAGGTCCAAATTGTTAAATTTGGCTATATTAAACTGCATGCCTAAAGTTGGATATGGCACCATAATTTAGGATTTAATTTGTAAATTGATCATTCCAATATGTATAATAACCTGTTTGTAAAATTAGTAATGCATTTACACTCCAAAAAGTATGATTTCTATCCACAAAGATTCATGACATTTTGATGAATTAGAGGATGGTGGGTTAGGAGAGAAACCAAGGTCATTTTTGCATTAAGAGTCATAAAAAACTCTTATGTGCAAAAATAGGAAAGAGATGCATAGTAAAACCATCGAAATGCGCAAACTATTTGTAAAATGTAACCCAATGTTGTGATATACCTTAGATTTGAGTTGTGCAACTTGTTGGGGATGTGGTTTATCATAGTAGACATGTTCATGTTGTTTATTTTGCAATTTCAAGTTTAAAAAGGGTGGTTTTGTTGAAATGTACACTTGACACTGAGAGGGAGGGGGGGTGAATCAGTGTCACAAAACTTTGAAAAATTTTCCACTTTTCATCAATTAATTGAACAACATATATTTATTTCATTTTCTCAACTAATATATAAAAGAATAAATATTTTATTTAACTTGAATGAATACATAAGATCAATCTTTGAATATCTTAAACTTCAAACAAATATGAGACACCCAACTCTTTGTTACAAGACCCAACTTGTAGTTCTCAGATCCAATTGAGAAATTAGGAATCCAACACTCATAACAAGTCCAAGCTTGTTGATCTCATATCCAACTGAGATGTGGGTAATCCAATCCTCATACAAGATGCATATTGTAAACATGAACCAACCTAATAAAATGAACCGTCATTCAATCAATTATATATAAATATATATACTTCAACAAATTTAACTACATCTTTTGTTCACCATACTTCTTTGCTTATATAGTCTCCCAACTAGTGTGAGATATGAAGCATTGTGTCCCTTTGTTTGAACCATCACACCTCTTCATTTAAATAACTAATCTTGATTTAAAAATTTGTCCTTATGATTTGATCATAGACATGGATCGACTCATTATATCATTCTCATGCTTATACTACGTTCTCATTTCACCAACAGATCATATTCGAGATTTTACCGATTATCTGTATAGTTCTGGTGCTAATTCTCTGTCAAATTATTCTGCATACCTTAAGCTATTTAGATAAATGAAATATGTATGAGGCGCTTCCTTCAAACCATTTACACATGACCATGTGCATAAAATCACAGGCTTATTAATTTAAGCGATGTTCCCAGTGCCTCACGGCTTATGTGTTCGTAACCTGTGACCGGGGGATGGAACCTAGTCCTCCAAACTTCGGCCTTTGGGTGAATTCTCTCTTATAATTATCCAATCTTCTAAAGTTTGGACTTCTTGAAGTGGTTTCTTCTCACAAGGATTGATCCAATGGTTAGCATGATTCCTAGAACCAAATCAATGCTCTAGCTTTGATCCTTACACTATCCTTCCACTTCTTAATCCAATGTCTATGAATTAATCAAAGGTTGATATGGATGACCATTATTTACTTCGAAACTTCATCCTTCGGGATTTCCATCCTTTGCAGTTATTCAACCTTCTGGACCAAATTTTACTGAAGTACGTATTATCTATTTACTCATAGATCGAACAGTTTTGTCTTAATTTGTGGTTGAGTGGATGGTTCGTGCAAAGTCAACAAGACGTTTTGTTAATGTCCTTCTCATTGTGCGCTTTTTAGGATCTCTACTGTGAATCTTCCTTCTCAACGGACAACCAGATCTTACTTCAGAGCTTTGGCTCTCCGAGACTTCGGGTTACTAGAACTTTGAGGCATTTCAATCCCTCCGGAGTGTTTACCTACCGAATAAGTCATAAAGCGGTGGTGACCGCTTGATGTTGGTTAACACCTCTGCTTATGCTATCCTTCCACTATGCTTGATCAACGGTTGAGAATGCTCCCAAAGTAGATCAATGGTTAGTGTTACTTCGTGATTTATGCTTACTATATCCTTCCACTATACTTGATCAACGGTCAAGAAGGCTCCCAAATTAGATCAACTATTAGCATTACTTCATGATTTACGCTTACTCTATCCTTCCACTATACTTGATTGACGATCGATAGAACCCAAAAGATTTTAGATCAATGACAATCATTAACTTTGGCCTTCGACGCTTCAGGTATTTGCTGGTAGTAGAAACTAGATATCCCCGAAGGAATTACTCCTAGAGTGACGTAGCTTGTTGATGTCACTATTGACATGGCATTGGTTGAGTGGTTGCCACGTGCCACCTAGATTCATGACTTTCATATACCTAAAGTGAAAACTAGTCCTTGACACTTGTCACCATCTAAATGTGCCACGTGTCCTTGCTGACGTGGTATTGTTGACATGTATCTCCTGGTGTGTCACATGTCCTCCTCCTGGATCTAATGTTCATAGGTTCATCTGAAGTTTCTTATTGTTCTGATGGTTTTCGTTGCTTCGGGAATATGACGCTTTTGAGACTTTAATCTAATCCTCCTGAATTGGCGAAGTGTCAAATAGATCTATCTCCATAGATATTTCCTGTCTTGATCCTATGGCCTCTGTTTATTTCAAAACTCTGGGGTTCGAGAATTCTTGGCTCATCTGATTTGTTTATTGTCAGAGTAGGTCAAGGATGGAGTTGACTTCACTCTAACAGTTGTTACTTCAGATCAACGATTGACTGGATTTCTTGATCTGAAGATCGACGAGAGTTTGTGAATCCAGGGCTTCGGCCTTCGGGTTATTCACTTTTTCCTACTTCCTAATTCTCCTGGAGTGAGATTGCTCGAAGAATAAACCTCGAGTAACTTGAATTCATCTAACAGTCCTTTAATCCGAAAATCTTAACACAATCCAACGGTTGTCGGGAATTCGACTATTCAATATCTCGGGCCTTTGGCCTTGCTTATCCTATCCTTCCACTTTATTTTGATCGGAATAATCATGTCCACTTCAGGACTTTGTCTTTGACTAAAATATATTTTCCTTTGGGTAATTTTATTTGAAGTAGTCAGCTTCAAATTTGAGCATTGTTCCTCCTACACGATCTGATGGTTTAAGTCACGCCCGAATCTTCAATCAGACGACCACGATTCTTTCCTTCTTTACGCAGGTTTCCTTTGTGATTCAACCATCATATTTACATCCAAATTTTGGATGAAGGACTCCATTTTCTTGATTTTTATAAAGGTTTCCATCTGTAAAAAAATTCTATATGAAACTTGATCTCCTGCGCAACTTCAAAAGCACTATCTCTTATGAGCTTTGGCAAATGTACCTGTTGTTATCTCCCAAAATAGCACCGTCATTTTGGTCAGGTTTTATGGTGGATAGCATGGCTATTGATAGTTTCCTCAATTCATTGTTGAGTCTTTTTAGCTGCAAAACTTAGGTTTTGGTTTTGTCTTAAGAAAATAATTTGACCCATAAAGTCTTCTTTTCAAAATTTTCATTTTACACTTTCATCAGCTAACGTGTGTCCAAAAGTTGAGTGTGCGCTGTTGAAAGTGCATGCTTTCCGCAGCTAAGGAACACTTTCCATAAGTCTTTGCGCTGTTGAAAGTGGTGAATTTCAAAGGGTGCCAAAATCGGCTTCTCGGGTGGCGCGCTGTGGAAAGTACATGCTTTCCACAGCTAAGGAGCGATCTCGATTGATATGGTGCACTGTTGAAAGTAATTACTTTCTGCAGCTAAGGAGTGTCTTCTACAAAGTGGTGCGCTGTTGAAAGTGCATACTTTTAGCAGCTAACAGGGATTTTCCACAGAGTCGCGCGCTGGTGAAAGTGGCAAGCGAACAGTTGATAGAAGTTGTACTTCCGGGCTGGCAACATCAAATCAAATCTTTAGTTCCATATCAGACATTGTTCACAAAGGACCGCTTATGGTTTTGAGTTGCAAATGGAAAGAATGATACTTAAACTTGTAGGGAACTTTTCAATCCCTTCCTGAGCTCCAAATGAAGATCTAAAAACACCATTGGAAAGCTTAGATTCTGTAGATGTTGATCGACTATTCATACATGAAAAACGGATTTTTTATGACCGAGAAATTCGATTTTGAAAATCTGCCCGCTTTCAACAGCGCAAATCGATATTTTATGACCCGTTAGCTGTTGAAAGTGCCGACTTTCCGCAGCTAAGGAGCGTTTTTCACGAGCTATGCGCTGTGGAAAGCCTGTCACGGCCAGAATGTTACGATTTTCGCCCAGATCGTAATTTTTTGCGTGAGAATGGATTGAAACCTCTTCTAAGGCTTGATTAATGAATTATCAAATCCATTTAATCAATCACTTTTGGAAAATGATGAGAAGAAGAAGAGTTTTAATCACATTTGGCATCTTTTCAAAGGAAAAATTTCAGGGATTTTTGCTCATCTCAACCAATTCGAATTTGTCTCTCTTGGAGAGTCAGCATCCATCCTTGGGAGGTTATCCAGCACTACATCAACAATCAACAAGAGAGAAATCTGGGATTGACCTCATTTTGGGGATCATCCCTCATCTTTTGCAATCAGATTTTGATTTACTATTTTTAGCTGATCTGATCCACATTTTTAGGATCTGAGAACATCTTGTAAAAGCTATAAAGCTACATTCTGAAGACTAAGAGAGGGTTCGACTTTGAATACTATGATGCTGTCTCTGTAACACACAGACTTATTCTTATTTTATAAAAAACTGCAAGCTTCTTTCAGTTCTGTGGCAGATTTTCTCTTCTGTTCTTTTATAGCTTATGAGTGGAAGTCCTTTGTTGAAGCTCATTCAATTTGCAGTGACTGTCATCTCACTGATTAATTGTCTTAGTTGATTATCATAAGTTATTTCTTGGTTGTTAGACCCATTGTGTTTGTTGGCATGAAACATAATCTGGTTCAATAGCTGTTTTCTTTCCCCCATTTAATCAAACTTTATCTAACCACGGTGCTAGAAAGCCTTGTGAGATTTTGTATCTCTAGATAGTCTTGAAAACAGTCAAGTACTTAGATATTCATTTTGACCCAAAACCATATCAAATATTGAGAAAACATTTCCCAAAAAAGAGTTAGTTACCAGGCATCTCTGACTTACAGCCTAGGAGAGTTTCCTGGAGAGATAACACCTGTAACAAAGATCATCGATCCTTGAGAGTGATCAAAGATTACATCAATGACATTTACTAGATGATTTTTCTCCTGAACTTTAGCCTTGCTACTCTGTTGCACTCTATTTCCATCAATGACCCTTCATTACACATGGAAAAACCTTATTGGCCATCTTGACACTAATGCCAACTATATAACTTTGTTCATGACTGATTCATGTTGCCATCAATGACAACACATAACCAACAATGCCAATAATATCCCCCTTTTTCATTGAGGGAAACATATCTGTAAAAAAAATTAGTTTGTATCTTTTCTCCCCTTATTACTGATCTCCTTTTCTATCTAATGCCATTTTTTTTTCTGTTTAAATTTGTTTTACTACTTCTATCCCCCTTTGACATCAATGAAAAAGAGTGAGGCTCTGACTATTTTTGTCCCTTGTGAATTAACTAACTGCTTATCTCAGTCCATTGGGATATTTGTGTTCAAATAAGTAGTCTTCTTGATACTAACTTGTAGTGATACCATTTTTTAGTGATCAAGTCTTTTAAACCTAATCTAATTACTTTCTTATTTGATAACCAAAATACTCCCCTGAGTTTTTACTAACTTTACTTTGTCAAACAAAACAAGAGTATTAATCTTACTGATCTTCTTGATCCACTTCTTATTCTTCTTTGTTATTTCACAGGAATCAATTGAGGATTGATATCGATAGATATAATACCAATTTTGTTATCAATTGATGTTTGATATTTGTTGATTGATACTCCTTGAACCTCTCTGCTGCTTTTTCTCTTCTCCCCTTTTTACACAAACGAAAAAAAGGATATTTTCTTGCTCCCTTTGAGGTTATACTCCCCCTAAGGTGATGCTCTCCTTAGTCCATTTTCTCCATATTTTATTCTACAACTCCCCCTATCAATGCTTTTTCTTTATTTGGATAAAGGATTAATACATCATCAGGATCGTGTCATATTCTTCTATAGGGACTTCCCTTTCTTGAGCTTGATCTATTTCACATTGAATTTCACATTCCTTATTAGGACCTTCACCCATCATTTTCTTGTTATTAATTTCTTCATTTTTAGGTGTAATATCATCTTTCATGCTTTATCCTTCATATTTTCTTCTCCATATCTTTCTATGAGATATTCTCCTTTTTGGACCTTTTCTTTCTAATTGTGTTTTTGGAGATTTGTCATCTCCTTTCTTCTTCCAAATTTTATTAGGTTTTCTCTCTAACTTGAATGCCTTATTTAAGGATTGACTTTTTGAACTCCATCTTTGGGATTTGTGCTCAAACCTATCTCAATTGTAACATCTCATTGTATGGCAAATTTTTTTTGTGTGCCCAACAAACTTGCATCTCCAACATTTAATTGAGTTTTTGGATTTTCCTACATACCCTTTCTCTAGTTTCTTGCATTCCATTGCTTTATGGCCAAAGTTATGACAAGAAAAGCAATAGACATTGAAGGTGTTTCCATTCTTGAATTTATTTTGGCTTGGGAGATATGTCTTTTTATTTTCTTCTTCCTTTTTACTTCTATAGCTTCCTTCCTTAACAAAGTTCATGACTTGTAATTGATTTGTAATTGCACCTTTTCCTTTTGGGAAGTATGTTCCTTTCTCATGTTTGTAAATGGTGCTCCATTTGTCATTGTCTTCCTTTTTATTGTATCCAAGACCTTTTTTGTCATCAACCAATCTTTGATTGTTCCAAATCTTATCTAGGGTAGTTGAGCTAATCTGTAATTTGATAGATTTATTTGTCTTTTCATCCATCTTTTTGAGATTGACTCTTTCCAATTTCAACATGTGACATGTCTCTTCCTTTTTAGTTAACTGAATCTTCAGGGCTTCTTCCACTTTCTTAGCATGTTCAAGTTGAGTCTTTAGATTGATGATTATTTATTCTATCTCATCCAAGACTTATTTGAATTTAATATTTTTGTCATATGTCTTCAATTCTTCCATATCTTTTGTTAGATAAAAAAACTCGAGTCTTCAATATTTTCATTTCTTCCTCGTTTTCTAGCTGAATCCTTTTGAAGGTGATGGCTTCTAATTCCAACATTTGACATGATTCTTCCTGTTTAGTTAATTGGATCTTCTGGGCTTCTTTATTTTTCTTAGATTATTCAATTTGAGTCATTATATATGCATTAGTACTTTCATTTATCTTTTTGAAGTTGATGATTTCCAATTCCAACATGTGGTAATAATTTTCTTTCCTAGTTAATTGGATCTTCAGGACTTCTTTACTTTCTTTAGTTTCCTCAAGTTGAGTTTTTAGACTGTTAACCAATTCTTTTGTTTCTTTTAGTACTTCTTTTATTTTATTGTCACGTGTCTTTAATTCTTCCATCTCTTCTGTTATATTAACAACTTCCGTTTTCAAACTTTTAATCTCTTCTTCTTTGTTTTCTAGCTGAAACTTTTGTTCATGCTCTTCATGGTTAGATTGATATAACTATTGTAGTAGAAACATATATTTCTTTTGAATTTTCTACAACTCTTCAAAACTGCACACAATTGTGTATTCAAGATGGTCAAGAAAATCCCTAGTAGCTTCAATAAATAGACTATTTTTTAGTTCCATATTAATCACTTCAAATGTAGTTATAACATTATTCTTAAAATCTAATAGTTTTTCTTTCATGAATATTGAGGTTTTCATCAATTCCTTGATGTAGTAGTCTTCACTGTTGATGACCGGGGTTTGCATCAAATCCTGCAGTTCATTCTGATTAGAAATTTCTTTCTCTATATTATGTTCTTCAATTTGATTAGAATTCTCCTTTTCTTTATCTTGTCCCTTATTTGGATAAGAATTATCTTCTTTTGATTTTTGTTCTTTATTCTGAAAAGACTCCTCTTTATCTAAGTCTTGTTCCTTACCTTGATAGGATTTCTCTTCTTCTTGTGCTTAATTCTAATAATAATTTTCTAGTTGGAGCCATAATTATTTAGCAGTTTTGTAGTGCCTCATATTTTCTTTGACTTAGTCAGACAATCCATCCTGGATTGCTTTTAAGGATAACGAATTGTTTCTCCTTGTTTCCTTTGCAATTTTGGTTTTCTTCTTTGAAGTAGTTAAGTGGTAGGGATCACTTACTACTGAATCCCAAACTCTATATCCTCTTGACTTAAGATATCTTTGTGGGACCAAGTTGCATTGAATTTGAATGGATTGGAAGGATTCGTGGGACCCTTTACTAGCTCGAGCCAGACAGGGGAATGGTTAGAAACACCACCACATCCCACCCATTTCCTGAGCTACAAAGGGAGGTCCAGAATAGATTATGAGACTACAAAACAATCGAGACATTTGGAAATCCAGTCATCCCCCGACCACTGATTCCTCGAGCTAGGAAGGATATTTTGTGGAGAAATGTCAATGAGCCCATGACAATTTATAAGGTAGGTGAAGAAAGAGGTTTGATGATATTGGCGTGAAATGGGACTCCATACTTCCACTTCCCCCATAGAAAAATTTAAGTCACCACCAAGGATGAGGTTCGTTGTTCTGAGCATATGTTTTTTAAGAAGAGAGTACCAAAATGGAGCCCCATCAATATATGACCCGTAAACGTTTAGAACCCAAAACTCTAGGTCCATTCCTTCTATCAACAAATCCAGTCCTAGACATGAATCAAAATCCCAAGAGTTTGTAACTTTGACCAATCATTTTGTTCCAACCAATCACCAACCCACCCGAACAATTATTTTCATTAGATCCAACGAACATCCAAGATGGGAGTAAAGACTCCAACATCCTAGTCACTAAATCCTCCTTTTCCATAGTTTCTTGAAGAAAGACCACATAAGGTTGATTCAAAAAGATCAACTGGTTCAAAGAAAGTTTCTTCTGGGAGCTCGCCACTCCCCTACAGTGGAAACATAGAAGCTTCATGGGGGAACCCCTTTTTGGGCTTGCACTACTCTAAGGGCCCAAAAAATAGAACGCTAACGTCCAAATGCAATATTGACTAAAGCACGTCTTTGTGCTTTCGAGAGATGGGAGGTTTGGCCCCTCCCCTTTTTCTGAGGATTCCCTTTAGGATTGGGACCCAAACCAAATCCACCGGATCCCAAAACAATATTTCAATTCTGGAGGTGGAATTAGATGGTTAAATATGTTGTGCCCATGAAGGAGAGATCATTTGATTAACAGGGGCTGAGAGAGATAGGATAGGAGGGCGACAAGAGAGAGAAAGAGGCAATTGGGGTGGAGATGGATAGGAAGGAAAACTAATCAATCCCAAATGACAAAATTGAAGGGAAGGGGATGTCCCTAATAGAAGGGGGAGAATCCAACTTTAGGTAATTTAATGAATGAATTAAGCCATTAACATGAGAGGGAATGGAGAAATGCATACCAAGAAAAGAGTCAAGATGCGATAGGGGGGAAATCCCTTGTGATGGAGTGGCCATGAGACCCGCATCAGGATGATGCGGGACCTAAGAAATCATGTTCTTATTTGTATCTGGTACCTGAAAGTATACAACCTGCCTCTGACTCTGTGGCAAAGGGGTTGATGAAGAAGACCCATCGGTTGAGGTAGGAATAGAGCTGGAGCCCTCATTAGCCAGTGCACCAGGGCATTTCTAGGTCTGTACAGCTGGAGATTTTCCTTCTCGGCCTTGGAATGGAAGGGGGCAATCCTTGACAATGTGGCCATGTTAATGATAGTGTCGACATCTAAATGGTATCCCTTCATAGTCCAAGATTTGAGTTCTGGTGCGGCCTCTGTAAGTCATTTTGAATTAGTTTTGTAAACCCCCTATGATGTTGAGGGATGAAAGTATACATGCCATGGACATTTCCCTGGTCTCTTTGAAGGACATATCAGTAGCCATGAATTTTCCAAGCATATTCCCAGTATGTTGAAAACTTTTGAGGGACCAAAACTGTTGAGTTTTGGTGTACCTCAAGAAGTGGTTCCCTTGTGGTTTTGAGCCTCTAACCACAAGAGGGAGATGTCGGTACCTTTGTACCATGTACTTTATGTCTAATTTCACTTTGACTTAGGAGATTTAAGTCAAAAGTGAAATTTGGTCATTTTAGCCTAAAGTGACTATTAATTCACTTTGTGGGTGAATTAGGAGACATAAAGTGAACCTAAGGAACTTAAACCAAAGTGGGTTTTGAGTTGATATTATTGTGGCATGATCTCAACCATTGATTAGGGATGGATTAGGATGATCCTATCCATCCCCATTTAGGTTTCCTTATGGATTGATCAAGGAGGGCGCAATGGGCCAAGAGAGGCTCATTCATTCATTTACTCACTTGGAGAGCTTGAGAGGGAGTATGAGGATGAGGTTGGAAGCATTGGAAGAGGGAAGCAAGGGAGCCTCATTCCATGGAGGGCTATAGGATTCTTTGTGTCTCATTGTTTTGTTGTGATCAAACTTGCTTGGAGGAGGGAGCACTATAGGAGGAGGGCGCACACCTAGCAGGGAGGAACTACACTTGGAGGATTGTTGACCTGTTTGTCTCAGTGGAAAGGTAGCACACAAGAGAAATTTTTTGTGCAAAGGATTCTTCTTCAAAGCATCCAGGGTCAAGGGTGCATCACTTCAATGGTTTTGGAAACAAGGAGAAGAGGTGCCCTAAGCTTGAGCGCATTTCTCCCTGGATCCTTTGGCAAGTCCTGAGAGGAGCTTTCCTTGTATACAGGTTCCATCATATTGTATTTATTTTTTTATCTCATGCTTTAGATGCCACTTATATATACTTCCATTCCAAACTGGTTTTCCCTGGGGGGGTTTATCCAGGGTCATGTTGACCAAAAATACATGTCATATTTTCATGCATTCTTAGAGAGTAGAACATCTTATTTGTGTTGTAAAAATCTATAGCAATGTTACTTGTTTTAATATATATTGCATGTGCTAACCACCGGTTTGAAAATGCTTTCAAGGGCACCTCAAAGAATAGTTAACCAATAAAAATTGTGGGCAGAAAGTTACTATAATTCTTTCTGTCCTAAAATGCAACAAAGGATAGTTTTGGAGATTGAAACTTAGAGCCAATATCAAGGTCAAAGACAGACCTTAGTTGGAAGCCTCATAGTACCTCATTTTTCTTCATGGTATCAGAGCCTTGTTAGCGAACACTTGTTGATTTCTAGAGCATCTTGTGGGCAGTTTTTATGATAGCTTGTTGGCAGATTTTGGACAACTTGTTGGAAGAGTTAGTGGACAGCTTGTGGGTAGATTTTTTGGACAGTAGTAGGATTGTTTTGTGGACATGTTTGGACAGCTTTACTTCCGCTTGTGTTTCAAGTGGCGAGGATGAGTTATTTTGCAGTTTTAGCATCAATGTGAGCATCGATGTGAGATTCAGTGTGAGATTTAGTGGACAACCATGTCGGTGTCCCAGATGCGGGAAGAGGATAGGCTAGATGGGGCTAGAAACTGGTCCCCTTGGAAGACTAGGATCACATTCGTCTTGGAGGATCTTGAACTATGGGATATAGTTCAAGCTCTCGTGGTGATTCCTCCTGCACCTGTTCCTTCACCATTGTTGGATGCAGATTTCAGGAAGAAAAACACCAAGGCAAAGAGGACTATTTGTGATGTAGTGAGGGACCACATCATACCCTATTTGACTGGTAAATACTATGAATTTGAGATATGGGAATCCTTGTGAAATCTTTACCAGAGTCCAAACCAGAACCAAAAGATGGTTCTGCAGGACAAGCTCATGAGCATTCATATGCTTGATTTCGAGACAATCACATCATACCTAGGTAGATTCACTTAGATCCGAGATGAGTTAGCAGTGGTCAAAGAGATTGTGGATCTAGGATTTTTGGTGAGGAAAAATTTGAACAACTTTTCCAAACCTTGGGGTTCATTTGTACTAGGAATTGTTGACGGGAGGTCATGCCTACTTGGGAGAGACTTTGGGATGAATTCATACAGGAGGAGTTGAGGTGCAACTTTGGGTATTCAGGACAACAACATATGCCTGAGGGGGATGAGGATCTTTCTCTTTGTTCAAAGGGAAAGAAAAAGATCGGTAAGGGTGCAAGAGAAGGTCCCAAGGGAGGGATCCAGCCACAAGAGAGTGGTAGTGGGCAGAAGAAGAACATAAGCAAAGTGAGATGCTTTGCTTGTGGTGAGATGGGGCACTATGATGGAAAATGTTCTAAGTGAAAGAAGAAGAGGTAGCAAGATGGTATGGTAGTGACAACAGAGGAGGAGGAGTTCGTTATTCATCTTGTGAGGGAGTGTGCATTCATCAATTATTGTTCAATTGATGCACCATCTAGAATTTGATGGGGAGACGGAGTTGAGGATGACCTATTGACTCAGAGTATTGATTCAGAGGGAGCTCATAATCAATTTTTGAGGACACCATCTTCAGGGGTGATTGGTTCACCCAAGACAACTTCAATTTCAAAGTTGTCGAGAGAGAGGGTTGGTGCAGGGGATTCAGAGCATCATAGATTGGTGAGGAGGAGGAGCAAGGCACCATGGAATATTGAGCCTCACTTGGCTACGGAGAAGAGAAGATCAGGTTCAGGTTCCACTTCAGGTGGAAGTCAGTTGGTGAGAGGCCAAGTTGAGGATCTTGGTGAGATGTCAAGATCTAGATACTCTTGGTGAGATGCCAAGAGGGAGAGACTCTTGGTGAGATGCCAAGAGAGAGACTCTTGGTGAGATGACAAGAGTAGTGACCTTTGGCGAGATGCCAAGAGGTACAAATCCTTGGTGAGATTCCAAGGTTGAGGATCTTGGTGAGATGCCAAGACCTAGAGACTCTTGGTGAAATACCAAGAGATGTGACTCATTTGCATGCCATGAGTATAAGACCTTGGTGAGAGACCAAGGGAAGGCTCTTAGTGAGATTCCAAGATATAGATACCTTTGGTGAGATGCCAAGACATAGAAACCTTTGGTGAGATGCTAAGGGAGAGATCTTTGGTGATATGCCAAGATCTAGGTGATCTCAGGTAGGTGGAGATGGACTTCCATCTAGAGATCAAGCAGGTCATCAGATAAGTGTCAGGGAAGGTTGAGAATATTAGTGTCAAGGAAGGTTGATCAAATAAATGTTAGGTCGAGAAGATCAAAGACAAAGGTCACTTTGATGAGAGGGTACAACCATACTCACCTAGGCCTTGCCAGGAGCCAAGGAAGTCCACAGTTAGGACGAGATTGATTGGTGAAAAACACTTTCCTCTATAAGAGGGAGTGTTGAGTTTTGGTGTACCTCGGGAAGTGGTTCCCTTGTGGTTTTGAGCCTCTAACCACAAGAGGAAGATGTTGGTACCTTTGTACCTTGTACTTTATGTCTAATTTCACTTTGACTTAGGAGATTTAAGTCAAAAGTAAAATTTGGTCATTTTAGCCTAAAGTGACTATTAATTCACTTTGTGGGTGAATTAGAAGACATAAAGTGAACTTAGGGAACTTAACCCAAAGTGGGTTTTGAGCATGGATGATTTTAGGGGCTAAATTTCGCTCATGGGCTAATTTTTCATGGTTTTTACAAAAATGAGATTCACTATTTTAAAAATGATTCACCCAAATTCTATAGGATAAAATTATTTTACCTTAAAAATCACCAAAATTTTATAAAAATATATATATAATCCTTATAAATTTGAATATTTTTACAAAAATATTTCCAAACATTTATAGTTGGCATATGAAGGATTAGTAGGATTCGCCAAGGTTTCTACATTTTAAAACAAATTTCCATACTTAAAATCATTCTTGGTTTTGAGTTGAGATTATTGTGAGATGATCTCAACCATTGATTAGGGATGGCTTGGGATGATCCTAGCCATCCCCATTTAGGTTTCCTTATGGATTGCTCAAGGAGGGTGCAAGGGGCCAAGATAGGCTCATTCATTCATTTACTCACTTGGAGAGATTGAGAGGGAGTATGAGGATGAGGTTGGAAGCATTGGAAGAGGGCATCAAGGGCACCTCCTTCCATGGAGGGCTCTAGGAGGCTTTGGCTCTCATTATTTTGTGGTGATTACACTTGCTTGGAGGAGGGAGCACTATAGGAGGAGGGTGCACACCTAGCAGGGAGGAGCTACACTTAGAGCTACACTTGGAGGAGCTACACTTGGAGGATTGCAGATCTGTTTGTCTCAGTGGAGAGGTAACACACAAGACCACATTTTTGTGCAAGGGATTCTTCTTCAAAGCATCCAGGGTCAAGGGCGCATCACTTCAGTGTTTTTTCCAACAATGGGGAGAGGTAAACTAAGCTTGGGCACATTTCTTCCTGGATCCTTTGGCAAGTATCGAGAGGAGCTTGCTTTGTATACAGGTTCTATCATATTGTATTTCTTGTTGTATCTCATTCTTTAGACACCACTTATATATACTTCCATTCCAAACTGGTTTTCCCCGGGGAGGTTTTATCTAGGGTCATGTTGACAAAAAATACTTGTTTTCTATTTTCATTCATGCTTAGAGTGTAGATCAACTTATTTGTGTTGTAAAAATATAGAGGAGTGTTACTTGTTTTGAGATATATTGCATGTGCTAACCATCGGTTCAAAAACACTTGTAAGGGCTCCTCAAAGAACACTTAACCAATAAAAACTATGGGTAGAAAGTTACTAAACTGTTTGTTGTCCTAAAACAAAACAAAGGACAGTTTTGGAGATTGAAACTTAGAGCCAATCTCAAGTCAACGATAGACCTTAGTTGGCAGCCTCATAGTACCTCAGTTTTCTTCAAAAACAATGTAGGGAGTCCAAGAAGTTGAAACCCAAACTAGAATAGTGTCAAGTTTTTCATTATCAACATCGAAAGTGGGTTCCCATTTTTTCAGGAGAACTAGGGAGGAATCAATACACCATCCACAATGCAGGGCTTTTTCAACTTGTGAGACTTCAGAGAAAAAAATCATAAACCACCCTTTTGATAGGCGGCTTATCCTTGGATGAGGGTCATATGAAGAGCCCCAAGATGTGGCCACCCAAGACTGAAGGGTTTTGAGATTGAAATGTTAGCCATAAGCTTTCTCAACTAGTGTTTTATCCGCCATTTCAATAGCCTCTGCCACCGTTATGTCTTCGCCAAATACCAGGTTAGACTCTTCTAAGGTCGTCGAGACACACTTGTTTTGTCGTCTCCTTTTTCTTTTTGTTCCTTTTGGAGAGGGCCTTTCTACAGGAGAAGAGACCAAAGCCATCCCCGATTTGTCCAAAATGTCATCCCAACCATTTAGGTTTGATGGGTCAATACTAGACGCTATAAACTCATCTCTATGGGGTAGGGCTCCAGTGGCTAGGGATTGGGGCAAATCAGGACTAGGGTAAAGACAAGAGAGAAGGAAATCTTGGTCCAGGCTTGGGTTATCTTCAACGTCTATTCCCACAGGGGGACTTCCAAAGAGGGAACAAGGAACAAAGGGAATCGTCTGCAGAGTCACCAAGTGAGATAAACCTTGCGAAAAAACAGATCTTTCCCAGAACGAAATTTCAGCAGAGTTGGGAGAGACAAACCCATCAGCAAATCCAATAGAATACAGGAATACCAGTGTTGAACCCAGGCCTAGAGCTCCATAGATAGTGGTCGAGGCTGAAGCAGGAGAGGAAAACAAAGAAGGACCCTCAGACCAAATTGTCGAGCCAGCTACAGAAGGACACGCAGTTGTGACCAAAGAGGGATAATTGCTAACTGGTGATGACCAGGGTAGTTTCTCTGTTGGGTCTGAGGAATAATCAATATTGTCCTCATAAACCGCTATAATCATCAGCAAAAGAAACAATAGAAAAATAAAACCCTTACCACCGGAAAAGACCTAAGCCGAGAACACGAGAGAAACATGACTGCAACAACCAACAAAAAAGACGATTAGGGTTTTTTCAGGCCTAAGGTGATAAGAGAGACCACAGAGCCATTTCTCCCCTTTTCATGAGTTTCTCAAATTTTAGATAGTTATTCACAAATTCTATAAATAAAAATTGTGTATTCCCAAAGCTAATTCAATTTCATACATTCCATCTTTTTACATTGTAAAACTACCATAAATAATTTGTCCAAGTGAAGAGATTGTTGTTTTTCCATATTTGCATTGCCATTAACACATAAAAGACCAACATTAATTTGCACCCATCCATATTTTCTTAATGACTTAATAAATATATATTTTCTTTAGTTTTGTCTTGCAAAATTACAAATATTATTAACTTTTCTTCTTAGAGTTGTCTTGGATAATGAAATGAACTTTAATTAATTTTGACTTAAACTTAGATGCAACAATTTTTATGAAATAAATTATACTAACTAAATCACAATATATAATTATTGAATCTTACACTATTCATAGATACAATTTATTTTTACCACTTCACCAAAATGCAAAATTTATTATGTTTTGGTAAAGTATAAATAATTTTATTAAAACAAAACATACATAAACGACATTGTATAATTGTTTTACTTTTTGTCTCTTTTTTTTTTTTGTTAAAATCCAACTATTTAAATCTACACAAAATCACATTTTTCTGTTATTTAAATTGTATTTTTTAATGTAAAAATAAATTCAACTCGTTGAAAAACCTTTAAAGCACTCAAATTATACAATGATACCCACTCAAATCTACTAATCCAACAATCACTTACCTAATTTTAAATAAATATCAATAAAAAAATATACCAAAACTTAAAACGTTTAGCATAAGACTACATAAAATAAAACGCTTTGTTTTGACATGACCTCCATGTCAAGAGACCTGCCAAGTTGCAGCGGATTAAAAAAACCGCTCGTAAATTTTGCCATCGATACAATTAGTTAATCGATACAATTAGTTAATGTGTGACGCATTATCTTTTAAAAATATCAATAAAAATAATATTTTCTAATAAATAAAAATGATCTCTTTTTTTTTTTTTCAATGAGAGGATTAATTTTTAATAATAATAATAATCTATTTTTAAAATCAAAATCAAACCAACCACCAAATTAATATATAAAATCTCATAAAATAACACTTCCATAAAATTTAAACATAATTACACCTTTATTATTAAATGTCAATACTTTATTAATTATATAAACACGTTCGTTAGGATCAATATTTTAGTAATTATATAAACACTTTCGTGAGGATGGGTCTTGAAAATTGATCCCAAATAGTTTACACGTCTGTATTCATGTACATATTCTTTAATGTAATAAATATATATACATAATACACTCCACTGGGTAAACCTACCTAAAAATTGGAAAAATATTTTTGACGATTGGATCAAAGCCTGCTGCCTGCCCGACGACGCAACCAAAAAGGGGTTTTGCGACTGGTGGGAATTTGAGAAGTGGAATGTTCGTTTCCTCATCTTCCCTCAAAGTAATTGAAATGTCTCAGAAGTTCCACAAATCTGTGGGATCGGAGAAAATGTAATCCTCTTGCTGCTGCTGCTGCTCCTCCTCCTGCCAAGTTGGAATGAACTCGAACACCGGCTTCTCCCTCGCCTTGTGATCATTATTTTTTATACTCTGCAGAGAGTGCGAAGTCGAAGGGATTTTGTCCAAGGCATATTTGGCGGCGGCAACCTGAATTTGCTGACGGGTAAGAGAAGACACGGACGGAATGGAGGTCACGGAATCGGCAAAGTTGAATTTGGCGTTGGGGCCTCTCAGGAAATACACTGCGGCGTCATAAGCACGGGCGGCCTGCTCGGGGGTTTTGTATGAGCCCAGCCATATCTTCTCTCTGGTTTGGGGCATCCGGATTTCTGACACCCAACTCCCCCATTTTCGCATTCGGATTCCCTTAAATTGGCGGCAATTTCGTCCGCGATCTTCGTCTGGTGGAGACCGTGAATGCTGCTCTCGGGAAGGTTTCTCCATATTTGGCGACGCAATGCAGTGAAAAACTGTGAATCTCAACGTATATATGTTGCAGTTTGTTTAAGCTGAAAGGCGGAGACTTAGAGATTGGGAATTCCTGAACTGAAAATCTGAAATCAAATGAAAATGCAATGTGTAGTTGCTGATTTAAGATGTGGAGGCGAATATATGTATGTGTGGTCGAAGCGCGTATGGATTGTGTCAGAAGGATAAAATTTGGTCCCAGCCATATTTAAAACGTGGAAGAAAATGTTGACTTAAGAAACTATTTTGGCCGTACTTCATTAGTCACGAAACGATAGTTCATTTCGCATGGCGTGGATATATAAATGAAGTCAAAGGCACTTAATTAATTTTTTAAGGGGCACATGAAGTGACACAGTATTTAACGCATGCAGATGTTGATTTTGAGTCCACACTTCATCTCAGCTGGTGGACATCACGCATCCACTTAATTTTCAGTCCACACTCGAAGTAAAGCATCCAGTTTTGCTTGGACTGTAGCTCTTCAGTGGACCACCGGACATTCGTCATCGCCTCCTTTCCTAAGAAAAATGTACAGACAAAACCCTTTTGAATGACCATAATTATGTATGGGCTGATCAGTGAAGGAATTTGACCGCGCATGTTATGTGGCAGTTTTCTCAATACTTTGTGGTCCAGTAAAGCGCTACATCACACAACTCGGTGACACGGTGAACGCTTGATCAAAATGTTGATGTAAAAGGAGTATACCACTTTGAATTAACGCAAAATATCTGAAGATTTCTTGTCTTTGTCATCGTTTTACATGATTAAAATAAGTCATAGCTCCTTCACGCTTGAGGGTTTGTGAATGGCCTCGAAATGTTCAAAAAAAACTTTAAATTAATGGCATCTAAATTAATGGCATCAAACAAGAGAATATTTTTTTTTAAAGGGAGGATATCAATCACACAATTGTCATAGTGATTTGTATGGAAACCCAATACCTTAGAAAACTACTGGTAATGATAATGGGTATTCTTCTTCTTAAAAGGAGAATTACAATAGCCAACCTAAGCATATGGCCATCCTCTCCTCTTATACACACAACACACCTCAGTATTGTGTCCTTCTCACACACACTCACTACACTCTACATTGCATTCTCACCTCTATCAGTATGCTAGTATATATAGTATCTTTCAAACAATTAGACAAACGTATTATAATAAGATCCATTATGTTAACATTGAACAAAAGAGTGCATGCATGCACATTCTAAATATAATTGCATCCATGTGCATGTTGGGAAAATTGTTGGCCTATTTCCAACAATCTCTACCTTGAAAACAATTTACCTAATATAGCATAGCCTTAATTAATTCATCACATTTTCTGCAAGCCAAGAGAAGCCATACGCCATCACAGCTTCACAACTTCTCTAACAATACTCTTACGTAAGTTGTGATGGTGTATGGTTGCACGATTCACTCCAGTATGGTCCATTTTGCCACCCGATTCACTCTAGTATGGACCAATTCTCTAAGCACGATTCACTCTAGTATGGACCATTTTACCTCCATCAGTAACCTGTCTAATAAACCGATGCACTTGTCCCATTTTGATACGCTGGACTATTAGTCAAATACACAACACTTTGACTTGTACCTGTCCAAACTTACCCAATAGATCCTTGTATTCTTGGAAGACCTAACCTGAAGTAGGTCTCCTCTCGTCCAAATCTCATGAATCGTAACCACAGACTAAATCACTTCAACCATTGTAGGTGATACTTGTGTTTCTGTGTTTGAAGCACCCATTTCGATACTCTTCACCTGGTTTTGCCATGTGTCTACCAACAACACCAAATGCATGTGAAAAGCTAACCATTCCCCATTGCAATCATCGAACTTCCTACTAGCATATAATACTTGAGACAACCAATCATTTTCTTCTTCATCAGTTAGGACATAAACATGAAGAGAACTTACAATAGAAAGCCAAAGGGATTTTACCGGTTTCACATTATTCACACCAAATTTCTTGAGTATCTTCACCACATAATTTTGTTGTGATAACCAAGCTTACCATATTTCATGTCTCTGTGTATTTCCATGCTCAAGATTTATTTTGTTGCTCCTAGATCCTTCATAACAACGTCCTAACCAACTGAGCCAACATGTTGAACTCAACCATGCTTGTTCTTGCAACAAGCATAACATATAACACCAAGATAATGAATATACCATAAACACAATGGTTATACTCATTTCTTGTGAAATTTGGCTCACCATGAAGGAATCAAACATATTGTACCATTTGACTGGCATGCTTAAGGCCATACAATGATTCTTGAGTTTGTAAACAAATCCTCTGTTGCAATTATGAACTAATAGTTTTGGTTGTTCCAAATACATACCCTTATCCAAAAAAAATCCATGTAAAATAATTTTAACTTCTAGTTGTACTAACACAACTAGTCCTAACACAACATGAATAGAAAGAAGCTTCTAACAATTCGTGAGAGACTTTCATGCAAATTAATACCTTCCAAATACCCTTATGCTACCAATCATGCTTTGGACCTTTCATCTTTTACTATGTATTAATTTATAAAAGGAGATTCATTAAACACTGCATCTTTGTCCATGATTATTCTGTGGGTAGTAGGATCCCATTGTCTGCACCTCTTAACATGATCACCATGTCAAATATCTACCTATTTGATATGGGTCCTACTTAGAGTGTTGATAAAAAACATAAGCATCACAATCGAATAATTTCATATTTGAGTAATTACCAGATGACCTGTTCATACCTCTTCCTAAATCTTTCTGTCTTTTGCAACCAATGGTGATCGAGTTACCAGATAGAACAACCGTTTCTGTCCACAACTATTGCTGCAACTTGGAATTACTGAACATGTCTATTTCATATGAACTTCCTTGCAATACTTTACAAGTTCCATGGACATGAACCTACCTTCATCATCTATTCTCAAACACTTGATTGACCTGCCAATACATCAACCTTTCTACAGACCTGCCTTTCTAACCTGGACACACTGCTCCACCTCAAACTTTGCATTCGAACAACTTTGAACAAATCCATCCAAACCAACCCAAGTGAACCTTTGTCGCTCACCTCCACGGACTTCACACTAGAGTCTAAGTGCTCCACCTTAACATGAACATTCCATTGACCAAATCCGACCAAGCCGGCCAAGTAAGACTTCACCGTTTACCTCCAAGCCCATTTACAACGGAGTTCACTAAGCCTTTTATAGGCTTTATTACATGCAATCCATGGACACAATACCACAGGATACCCAAAAAACATGGACCTGAAAAACCACCTATTTTGACCTAAACACCATATTTAACTCATTAACTCTTTCACTAAGTCAAGGTTAACACAACGCATATGCCCCCCTTTCGATAAGGATAGCTTGCGACAACTTTCTAATTGTTGCACCTTATAAAATAATAGTCTGCGAAAATTTGTTTGTGGAAATTTTGCAAATTGTCACATTGTGTATTGTGTGATGTCAACGACAATTTGCGAATTTTGTCGCACTGTGTACTGTGTGATGCCCGTGACAATCTGTGATTTTTTTTTAATTTTGCAAGTGTACTTGCGACTGTCACACTGTACCACATGGACAACCTGCGACAGTGTGATAAAACTTGTCCTAGGTTGATCCACTTCACTGGGCTCAGCGTGGTTAACTTGCTCTGCTATCAAGCAATCAGATTCTCTTCTCCTACGCTCTATGATCCTTCAACTTTGTGCTCTGATACCACTTGTTAGGCAGCGGAAGCAAAAAAGTAACAAGATTCTAATAGCAAAGCAATTAAACCGAGAAAATCAATTACACAATTGACACAATGATTTATGTGGAAACCCAATACGAGAAAAAACCACGGGAAATGATAATCGATATTATTCTTATTCAAGGGAGAATTACAATATCCAACCCATGCATGCAACCGTCATTTCCTCTCATACACACAACACACCTCAGTATTGTGTCTTTCTCACACACACTCATTACACTCTACATTGCACTCTCACCTCTATGGGTATGCTTGTATATATAGCATCCCTCAAACAATTAGACAAACTAATTATAATAAGATCCATCAGTTACACAAATTGTTAACAGAAAAATGCATGCATGCACATTCTAAATATCGTTGCATGCATATGCATGTTGGGAAATTCGTTGACATGTATCCAACATAAACACTCCATAAAAATGTTCATGCCGAAAGGATCATACCACATCTGCTTGATGTAGAAGCATCTCCAACTTTGCAAGTTATCCCACATATAAATTCAAATTCATAGTAAAAATTCCGAAATTGGATTCACAAGACAATTTTAAAATGAATTTAAAGAATCTAAACATAGGATTTGAAGGGAGAGTGACCACCATTGTCCGACATTCATAGATTTTCTTACGCATGCATCTAAAGCAAGCTTGCATGCCTTTGCAAATTCCCTATAACTTGTTTTACCTCTATTTTAATCTGGTCTATAGAGACAAGATTTGAATATTTTGAAAGACTACGTGTATTTATAGAAGTTTTTCTGGCCTATATTAATCTATATTGTATTACAATAAGTAGAATGGGCAGTGCTAAAAGTAAAATTAGTAAGTATTTTGTTTTATAAAAAAATTATAAATATTAATTAATTGTTATGAAATAAAGAAAGAGACACATTTAAATATTATAATAATCA
>ML806496.1:83608-96519 GCA_009831015.1 Picea engelmannii | reverse complement strand
AAAGACATGAAATATGGTACACACATATTATATTATCAAGGAAAAAACAAGCTAAATGCAATTTGGACATTTGAAAAAAAAATTACAACTTAAATGAGTACATCAATAAAAAATAACATACTAACCTTGCAAGTTCAAAATCCAAGCTATGTAGATCGAGAATTGGATTTGTTCAACCGGTGGGTGACGGAAAAAATAAACAACTCAAACAAAAGCCAAGAACAGTGTCACAACTATATCAATTGTGTTGCAAAGTCTCTTAAAGTCACGTATATATAGATAAAATAGTCAACTAGCCGTTATCACCGACCAATGAGATAGGTAAAATTTTCATCGCTATTGCCACGAAAGATCGTTGCTATAACGACGAACATCCCGACTTGGTTAAATTAATATTTTCGTCCATATTGTGATGAACGTGCATGGAAATATCCATGAAAATCCCGCCCTCTTTAAAAAAATGATGAAACTAGTGGAAGTGTGGAAAATTTTCGTGGAATAATCCGCCCATATGTAGTAGTGCATGTCTAGAGGCCTTATGGAAGTTGGTGAGATCAACCTACTTGACCTGTCATAACTGAAAAACTTCCTACTATGTAATCCCTCTTTGTAAAACAAAATAAGTCATATGGACTGAGAATGAACCTCATGGAAGACGTGAAATGACTTGAGCAAGTTCAAAAGCTCATGGTTATGCTAGGGAAGTGTGTGTCCCTATTAAATTAAGGGTGTGTCTATGCAAGGGGAATGGGTCTACTGATCATTTTCTGAAAAGGGAGAGCATGTGAAACTCTCTGGTTCTAAAGGAAGCTGAGAAACAAATTTGTTTATGGGTACATGAATTGCTAGGAAGAATTTTTCTAATCAATATGATAAATGGATCTACAAATATATGGAGTGATTGAGTGAGAAATCACAACATCCTCCCTTGCTTGGTTGATAGAAAACTAATCTGCCAGAATTATTGTAGGAGGATGTAACACACCCAACCCCTAAGTACCTTTTTAAGGGATGGGGTATAAAATTTTCCTCCATTCCACAACTTCATGAATCCCTCATATAAGGGTACAATTTCCTTCTTCTCTCTAAGAGATTTCCAATGACTATAAACTCATCCAAAACTGAGTTCTGGTTCGAGAGTTATGGCCTTCCAAAATTTTTGGGGTGTCATTGGCCAATGGCCACCCCCTTCACCATGTGGCATCCACGTTGCTTAAATTTCCTCATACCATCCAACATGGAATTATCCTGGCCCTAATCATCATCCTTTGGAAATGATGTGGTCGTGGAAGAAGGGTTTACAAGGGAAAGTCACTGCCGATTCGTTGCGGGATTATTCACTTTGAGAACCTTTGTGCTTCTTGTTTTCCCATTTACCTAACCATGCGAATGGTGTTGGAATATAGTCCTTCATAATTTAGCCTTTCCATTCTCTTTTGTAAAGCACTAAACCTTCCCATACACATGAAGTCCCAGAGCCTCTCTCTACTCCAAAATATTTGGTGGAGTTATGTCCACTTTTGGATCTAATGGTTAATATTTACCTGCACTTAACACATCACATGGACTTGACTAGAGGGGTGGGGTCTAACACCTAATTCATGTCCACTCCCACAATGCCACATGGAACTATCCAGACACACCACATCACCACGACACATGTGGGCTCGTCCTATTGAAGCTTGACACTACAACAAGGGAAACTTCGGTGCTTTGACACTTTAGCACTTTGATGCTTCAACCACTTTTCTCTATCTACAAATCCTTCGTATCCCTAAATCCTGGAGTCCTTCCATGTGGCTTTGGCCTTCGGCCCTTTTGGAGCTTGTTTCTTAACACTCCAAACACTTATATTTCCGAAGTATCGATCTCCCTGAGCGGGTCCCTCTTGCGTATGTGGTGTTCTGCATGGGTGTTCCTACTACCATCTACCACCTAGCATATACATGGAGATGATGCCACCTTGACACATGGTACCCATCTCTCCGACCCTATACCATATATGATGAGTCAAAAGGACACATGGCTTAGCCACATGATGACATGTGGTTGCTCTGTCACACATTCAGACTCCACTGTGTACTTTGGCCATGTCGCCTGTTGATGTCACTCCGGACTTCGGGGAAACTCCACACCTTGCATCTTGAATCACCTGAAGTGGGGTTTATCCGGAGAGACGAATAATTATCAAATGACCCATAATCTTCCCTGGATTGATCCAACGACTAATGGGGATTCATGGCTTTGCACTCTCATGATCCAAAAAATCCTAAATCATTAGTCCCGGGGGTAACCGACTAGAAGGATCATAAGGTGGAATGACCGCTTGTTGTCAGTCATCCCTTCCCTTACTCTATCCTTCCACTAACACTCGATCTAATGGTCAGGAAGGATCTCAAAGGATCCTTATATCTGTGGCCCACGTCACTTCATGAGTTCAGCATTCATGGATTCTGTAGGTTCAGGGACTGACCACGACGTAGATCCAACGGTTAGGGGAGATCCTGAATATCCCCAGATCTATGACTCACGTTACTTAGTGACTGAGAAGTCGATTGGGGTTTAACAAGGGGATAAATCCCATGATAACGAGTAAATGATCACCAACTATTGTTAAAACATCAAGTTACTAGTCTGACAGGTCACCTTCAGCACATTTAGGACATTGCAATGTTCATTCACCCCGGAGCTCCGGACTCCCGGAGTCTTGAAGCTCAAATAACTTAGCTCCTTTTTTTAGTGTAGTGAAGGGTTCCATGGTCTTGTTCCTATGTAACTTTGTCAAGCTCCAGAGGTTACACTCCTAACTCTTAGATGATATTTGGTTAAGGCCATGGGCATGAGACCATGGTCATTTGTACAACTGGTTTAAAGGAAGCACCCTTCATCTATAGAGCTCGAATTCCACAATAGGAGAAAGTATTTTTGAGGGATCCACAAGACTGTAGTAGTCCCATAGAGTCTATCTCGACTATAGAATTGTAAAATTGATCCTTGGGATAACCCCTTGATAATTTTCCAACCAACACAGAGGCCAAACGTATCATCTTACAACCATTCAAATGCAACAATTTATAGAGGAACAATATGCATTATTTTCATCAATTTCATGCAAGGTACATTTTAACACAATTACAAACATTCAACCATTGCATTTCAGTTCAAGTGCACAGGCTATATGAAATACTTATCTATTACAAGTTGTAGCCAACCAAATGAATGTGGGTGTTCTCCTTTCCACCCAACTATAGGCTTAGAGGCATTCACTCTTTGCACTCTGGCCACCCCCATGCCAAGACATGGTATCACTAGGGAAACTTCTCTAAGCTCCTCGGGTATTCTGCAAATTATCAAGGATCCTCTCTCTGTCACAAAATCTGTGAGGTTTATCAGATGCTTCCTCAACATCAAGTTTGCAACCTTCTTTCTCTGGCTAAGGACGAATCTCTGGTCTATTAAACCAAAAACAAACAATTCCTTTGTCTTCAAAACTCCACTTGTCTGGAAATAATAGAAGTCTCCCTTCTTCCCCATTGAGCTTAGGGCCTCCACGAGCTTTATCAGATTCCTTCCTAGTTGGATATCCTATGTGCAAGAGAGCTCCTTCACAACTACATTGTCCCTCGATGCCATATCCTTACATCACTGGTTTCTTTCCATCCAACACCAAGCCCGCGACTCTCATTTTCTCCAGTTTGGGCTTCGAGTGTTCTATGCTCCAGTTCAGAACTCTTCCATGAGTTCTCTGATCTTTCTATTGCACACACTAGTGCATTCCTTTCAACAATTCTCTTCCTCAGAGACCGAATTCCTCTTCTGGTTCTCTCTTGTATCCAGAACAACTCAATATTTTAATTCTTCTCTAAAACTAGAGAGCCTCACGCACTCTCTTTATTTAAACAAGGATAATTGGGTCATTTTTCCATAATGAACACTGTCTACAATTTCCTCACTCTTTCCTCTAGTGATATCATGGCTAGTACTTCAATGCTTCACCCCCACAGTCACTTGTTGGAAATCTAAACAATAATGCATTTACATTGTTTGCATGCCATAGCATGGTAATCATACATAATGATTAATTACAAGCTAGGGGAAACTATGGTATTACAATCCCCTCCCCCTTCAAAGGAACACCGTCCTCGGTGTTTTTTCTCAGTAACACATGTCATGCCTTTATTATTCAGCTACTTCAGAAATATTGATCATCTTTCTTTATTGGTCCTTTCTAGACTCTTTGCCTTCATCACCTGCCTTCATGATTTTGGACAACAAGCATATTAATTACAATTTCATGCGAAAACATTATTGGTATGCAAAATTCAAGAGGAAAAATTTCATAATCCAACACAATACTTATCCGTCCACTTCATGGATCTGCATCCATATGGATGTCTCGTTGACTTGGATCACTAATTTTCCTTGACATACCCATTATGTGAATGATCACAGTCGATAGTTTATAAAAAATTAGTGAAGTTTCCTCTTCCTTGCGGTCACTCACCCTCTAGGCCTAGACTTAGGCATCCCCTTCTCTGCTATATAGTCCCTTGGGAAATCCATCTTGACTTGCCAAGGATTTATCGCACATGAATAGTTCTAGAGACTTCATTGAGCCTTACAGTCGAGGCATCCCTTTGACCTGCTCTTCCGAGGCATCCCTCTGACTTGTTTTACCACAACACAACATATTCTAGGGCAATCATGGCTTACTACATGGTTATCATGTCACAAAAGTAGCCTTTTTCATGCTTTCCATCTTGAAAACCATTCTATGTCCCTTCAGGACAGATTTTCATCTCACCTACATCACATACATATAGTAACCATGAGACGTTATCATCAATTCCATTTTATAATTTCTTTCAAATCTGTCACCCTCATATTTCCAAATTCCACATTTTTATTTTTCAGATTTGTTCCATACAAGAACTAGATTCACAAGTATGGGTTTTTTCTTCCCATAGCATTCTGTCTCAGTAGGAAATTGGTGTTCCTTATGGATTACAACATTTCCATATCCAAGACAGTTTCTTCCTACAATTTCAACATTCCTCATCCAAACAAATTGTTATTTCTTATGCACATTATATTTTCATTGCACACTTGCAGTGGCTCACAAACAATTTCGGAATTGTGCATACTAACAATCAAATTCATTTTCTCAAAAAGTAAATACCATTTCTTGCAGTTTGGCTCAGTAAGAAATTGGTATTCCTTATGGGATTACAATATTTCCATATCCAAGACCCTTTTCTTCCTGCAGTTTCAACATTCCTCAACCAAACAAATTGTTAGTTCTTATGCACATTATCTTTTCAAAACTATACATACTAAAAGTCCAAGTCATTTTCATCTATTCAAGGGTACAAAGAAAAAGGAAATATCATTATTTAGGTATGCATCCTTTCAATATACCAAATTTTCCAAATGAAATTCAATTATCAAATGACTTTAATCAATGTGCCAATATTCATGGCCACATTCGTCCCCAATGTACCCTTACATTGGGTTCAAGTTTGATACACTTATGAAAATAAATTTTTCATGGTGTGTTGGAGCTCAACCAACTTCTTCACCATAAGGTTTAATCATTCTTACAGTAGGAATATGCTTCCTGCAACATGATGATCATGATCCCAAATCAGCACATATGAAACATAAAGTTTCCTTTGAATGCACCCAAGAATTCTTCCTTCATTAGTAACCAGGGTGCCAACACTCATGGCCACCAAAATTATCTTTTCTTTAACACCCCTACAATTCAAGTAGAGTGTTGGAAGGTCCTCCTTCCTTAATGGGAAATCCATTTTCTGCCCTCTTGTGAAAACATGCATTTCCTCAATGTGTTCCATGCAATGTGATAATTATGAGCACCTTTATTCCCAATCTCTTTGGATTGGTCACTGTACCCATGCTACTTATTATGCATCCATTTTCTTGCAAGGATTATAACTCATGCTTGACATGCATAGGTTTCCTTTATTCATTCTTCAGATTCTTCTTTCCTGAATCTTACCCTGCTAGGGTAGCAATGACATACACCAACCACTCAAAATTATTTTCATATCATTAAGATAATGAAATATTTTCAGAAGGGATTCTTACCCAATCCCTTTCCATTACCATGTCATATGATCATGAGATATTTTATACATGTTCTGTCTATTATCACCCTCTCTAACATTACCTCATTAGTGGTGCTTCATGGGCTCCCAAATCCCCTTCAACAATATTTTAACAACATCCTTCTCGTAGTCATCCTCAGCTTGAGGTTGTCCATCATTGGCAACTATATTTATCAACAACTCCAATTTATTTCTACACATGACATACATCACAAATATATTAGTCATCATGTAAAAATAAAAATGCATGTATCATAACATTCAAATCAATAAAACATTTTCAAATATTTCCTAGCATATCTTTATGCACTTCATCACATTATCCTTAATGTTTTCATGAGTGCAACACAAACAATTCTCAATTGTTTCTACAGTCATACAACCATCATCGTTATGATGTTAAAACATTTACTTTCATCAACACACCAGTTTCTCATCCCAGAGAAAACATAATATACAATGAGAAAGGAGTTAAGGGCTCTTCCCTTTTTTTCCAACTCCTTCTACACAGCCAGGGACTTTCAATCCAACTAAGTTATTCCAAGGTCTCACTGCCTTTACTTAACATGGATCAACCAAGCCTATTCGTTAAACATACTTATTGGTTTGTTTTCATTTAACTAGCTATACTTGTTTTCACAATTGTTCTTTTAAATACTACAACTATGTTAGGAAATTCAGAGTTTTTAAAGTGAGAAAAGCATTCCCCCTTTTCCCTGTATTTGCTTCTATAATTTACTCTCTGTTGGTAGCTTCCTGCACTTTTCCTTAAGCATCCTTCATTAGGCTCACCCTAACCTTTTGGATACATCAGTATGCTTCATTAGAAAACCTATTTTTTATAATGAATTATGAACATGTACTTCCTTCACATTACCATTTAGTTACCAGAATGGTCAACATTCATTTGTTAGTATTCCATTCATGCATGTTGTTTTAAAATGTAATTCAAGATTCTTAGGTATATATGTATATATACTTGCATCCCACAACTCATTTCTTAGTAGTCATTAGGGTTGTGACTTTGTTCTCCTATTAGAGTCTTTACATAGTTCCTTCATAGGGAACTCCTTTGACATGCAACTTCCTTATATCATATCCATCACTATCTTTGATGGCCTCAACCTTGAGTTAGCTTCAGCTTTACCACTTTAGTTGTTTACCAAATATTCCATAAGGAATATAAATGTGCATTCCTATGATGTATTCAAAATACACATTAATAACATGTCCTTTATGTTTTCATCTTGCTTTCATATTGTGCTTCCATGCACTTAATCACATGATTTAGCATGTTTTGTGTGTTCCCACCATAGGAACCCTTTACAGTTTCATTTCCATATGGATTGAAAATTATTTAGTTCATGATTGTTCACAATCATTTACATGTGGTCCTCAAAATCGTATTTATGTTGTCTTTTATCATGACAACAGAGCATCCTTGCTGATTTTCTCTTTGATTTTGAGTCCACACTTCATCTTAGCTGGTGGACATCACGCATCCACTTAAATTTCAGTCCACACTTTATCTTATCTGGTAGAAGTAAAGCATCCAGTTTTGCTTGGACTGTAGTGCTTCAGTGGACCACCGGACATTCATCATCGCCTCCTTTCCTAAGAAAAATGTACAGACAAATCCCTTTTGAATGACCATAATTATGTATGGGTCGAGCAATGAAGGAATTTGACCGCGCATGTTATGTGGCAATTTTCTCAATACTTTGTGGTCCAATAAACCGCTACATCACACAACTTGGTCACACAGTGAATGCTTGATCAAAATGTTGATGTAAAAGTAGTATACCACTTCGAATTCACGCAAAATATCTAAAGATTTCTTGTCTTTGTCATCGTTTTACATGATTAAAATTCAAGTCATAGCTCCTTCATGATTCGGGGTTTGTGAATTGCCTTGAAATGTTAAAAAAAAAACTAAAATTAATGTCATCAAACAAAACCTAAAATTAATGTCATCAAAAAAAAATTACAATAGGCATACAACCATCCTCTCCTCTCATATACACAATGTTAGAATAATGTAGAAACTTTTAGAATACATTGTAAAATTAGAATGTTGTTTTGGGTTTGTTTCACAAGCACGCAAATTTTTTTAGGAGTCTGATCTAATCTGGTATTTGAATATAAATGTAATTGCATTATCTCAATAAATCAAGGTTTTCGTGAGCATTGTCTCACTTGTGTGTTCTGCCTATTCAAAATTTAATTTGGTATCAGAGCCACACCACCACTGTGTAAATCTTTCGACTGGTGAGAGTGTGTGTCGATTCGTGGAGTTTCTCTGTTTGTTTGACCGTTGTTGTGTTAAGAGTATTGAGTTGTGAGTGTTGTGTGGAGTAAGGTGGACGAGCGAATCGTAGTTGCTATCGCCAGTAGTGAATCGTTTCTTTGATATCCCTCCTGCTATCTCTGCTTTAGAACCCACTACCACGAACCTGTGTGCACCGATACATTCTAGGAGTGCGATCGTGTGTTGAGGACTATCTGTATTTGTTCATTCCAGTGAATATCACTGCTATCTGCCTATATGTCTATCTGAATATCTTATGTTGGTGCATATCTCCTTATCTGAATATATTTTGTTGGTGCATATCTGCATATCTGATATTGCTTCTATTGTTGGAGTAAGGTGCTATCGCTTCTATCGCCGATATTCTCCACCGATATTTTGTTGGATCAAATATCTCCATCGAGAGTCACCACCAAATTTTTGTCAAAAGTATTGAACCGAGATTATCCACTTCTTTAGGTCGTCTGCGTGCACAAAATAGTGATATCGTAGATAGTGATATCTTGGTTTAAATAAGAAATATTTGCATGTTTTTCTTTTCCTGCGATATCTCCTACAGGTCGCCTACAATATTTTGACATTCCCTGACCCATTATCGCTCCCAGGAAGATTCGTACATAACTTTTGCAAAGTAATATCGTCACATGACTCAGGGTGGGTATCCTTGCACTTGTAAGTCATGGTGTTTTCTACGGTAGAGATGAGCCCGCAAGATAAAAGGAAGTTCTTTGTTTTTCTTTTTAAATTGGTGGATAATTGTTGAATTATTTGTGGTAGGAGATGGAAAACCCTCTTGTTGATTCTTATTTAAATGAGTCCACTAAACTTGATGGCGGAAATTATGTAAACTAGAAGTTTAAGCTGACTACCATTTTAGAGCCATATAGTCTATGGACGATTGTCAAAGGAGATGAGCCCAAACCCACTGTTGTTTCCTCGATTCTAGATTGCGATAGATGAGAAATGAAAGCAAAAGTGATGTTTTGTATGTCCGTAAAGGACAACATCATTCCTCATATAAGAGACTACAAAACTTCCAAAAAGACATGGGACATTCTCAAAGGTTTGTACGAAACCTCTAATGCAAACTAGATTTTATTCTTAAAAATAAAGCTATTATTTATCAAAATGGATGTCAATGAAAGAAAAAGTAATTTTGTATCCAAAATTAAATATTTAAGTGATAAGATGGGTGATATTGGTGAAAAGGTTTCCAATAGTGATTTAGTAACAATTGCTTTGAAGGGTTTAGTGAAATATTATAAAGTCTTTATTTCAGCACTCTCAATTAGACAAACACCCCCTACTTTTGATGAATTGGCTGGTATCCTTCTTCAAGAGGAAGAGAGAATGAAGAATTATGATCCAGACTCAAGTGGCTCAGATTTGGATTTTATTGCAAGAGGTAAAAGATCATACCGAGGTAAACCGTGGAACATGAACATAGGTCGGTTTCAAGCAAAGCAGAAAGATATGACACATCATGAATCTTATGTTAAGAGAAATATTGAATGTGAATATTGTGGAAAACATGGACATCTTGCTAAAGATTGTTATAGAAGAAAGAATCATGAATCAAATCAAATATATAAAAGGCATAATGGAAATTTTGTGCATAAAGACGTTTCAGTGAAATGATGGATTTGAAAATATTAATTTGTTTATTTCTGAAGTTGTGTTTTCTACCGAAACTGATGATGAGAATGCATGGTTCATAGATTCTGGTGCATCAACTCATATGACCTGTAATAAAGAATGGTATGATGAATATTATGAGAAAATTAATGGCACACACATTTACTTAGGAGATAACAGATCACATAAAGTCAAAGGCTATGGACTAATAAGTGTGAACTTACCTAATGGACAATTGAGAGAGATTCATGACATGATGTATGTTCCTGGTATTAAACAGAATTTAATATATGGTTCAGCTATCATTGATAATAATCTAATAGTGGAATTTGGTAAGTTGAGGTGTGTTGTAAAAGATATCCAAGATCACTACATGATTGTTTCCACAGGTACCAGGGTTGGTGGATTGTATAAGTTGGATGTGAAAATGAACCGTCATGTTGCATTGACATCTAAAACAATGTCAACAAAAGAGTTATCGCACCACAGGTATGGGCACCTAAATTACAATGATTTGATGTTGTTGCAAAGAAAAGAAAAGGTAGAAGGTCTTCTTCTAGATTAGTGGTATCAGAGCTGGCTGCTCTTGATCATTTTTTTTTTCAGTGCATGTCCCCAACGATGTCTGAGTATAGCAATTTGGGTCTCGATCTTGTCTCTCTTGAAGACAATCTCCCTTGCATGCCAAAGAAACCCTCCATGGAGGAAGAAAATAAAAACGACGAAGCAAACGATTCTATCAATCTGTTGCTTGAGCAAGCTCTCACGTGACAGAGGGACAAAATGATGGAGAATTTTTCCCACATCCTTCAATGCCTGCCGATAGCAACAAGAGCATATTCATAAAACAACCACTTTCGAATCACCTTTCCTTTCAAGGTACATGTTAATTTTGTTATTCCCATATTTGAAGGTCAGATAGATGCATATGCCCTAGACAAATGGTTAAATCTTCTAGAAGGTTATTTCATTGTTCACCATTTTTTCGACAAGGAAAAGATCAACTTCACACTCCTTAAAGATATCCCCCCATGTCAAACATTGGTGGGAAACTTACTGGGAGCAAAGTTCCATAGAAGAGTTTGGAATATATGGGGCCAATCCCACTTGGGATTTTTTTGTGGACACGGTAAAGGAACAGTATTACCCTGTTGGCAACTATGAGGACTAGTATATGAGATGAAACACACTACGACAAGAGAGGGGCCAAGTAGTTCCAGAGTTCACCAATACCTTCCATACCTTGCGCACCAAAATGGGTATCAAAGACTCTGAATGACATTCGGTTCTGAAATACCGTGGGGCTCTACACAGATACATCCAAACTGAAATTGATTTTCTGGACATCTTATCACTCAGTGTTGGTTATCGATATGCTGATAAAATCAAGAAGAAATTTAAGCACCAGAACAAATGGGAGTTCGGGTCTGCAAATCCGTAACAACCAAAGTATGATAAAGACGTCCCTAACAAATAGCCTCTTGAAAACTAGTCCAAGCCACAGGAAAAGAAGGGTCATGGGAAGACGAAGAAGGACACCGTAAAATGGTGTGATTTCCACAAAATCCCCTGGCATAACACCAATGAATGTCTCTCAAAACAGTCATTGGTGGCCGAAATCAAAGACAAGGAGCCAAAACCCTGATTCAGAATCTGATTAAGAAAATAATGACAGGAGACAGATCATCGATGCAGACCCGACTGCTATTGTCGTGACCACAACAATTCAACCAGAAGAACCAACAGATCCTGAAGAGGGGAGCACCTTTTTCATTCACATATGTGGGTGAAGGGGACCCCACTGCATTTTATTGTTGATAGCGGAATCCAGAAGAACCTCAACTCAGAAGAGATCGTCAAACAGTTGGGATTGTCGACAACACCACACCCACAACTATACAACATTAGGTGGCTTCACCAGGGACGAGATATCTGTGTCAGCCAACAGTGTTGATTTTCATATGGCATCCAACCCTTCAAGGATTCGGTATTATGTGATATTGCCCCGCTGGATGTCTATGATGTTCTCTTGGGCCAACCATATAGGTGGAAGAGCCATGTTATCTATGAGTCTCGAACTTGTAGTGTCATTGTTACTCTAGGGGGTCATCTCTACAAGATACTAGAGATGGTTCTGACTACTGTCCCACCTAAACAGTGCCGCAATGTGGTATCTCATACTACAAAATTTAGCTTCTTCACAATCTGTTCAAAAGGTGAACAGAAGGATACTGCAACCACTACATCATTGGCCCGAGCACCTTCTATCCAACAGAAGAAAGTCGAAAAGACTACAAAAAATTAGAAAGATTCCTTTTGCATGTAGACATCTCATGTATCAATACTGGTTAAAAATGTCCAACCCTTCCATCCACAGGTTCGTGAAAACCTTCAAAAAGCTAAGCAGAGCAACTTCTCCAACAAGGCAAGCAACTCATTAATATGCAGATTCAACAAACTCTTTTCCCTCTCCCCCAGGCACTCAACGCAATGGATACCATTTCTTCCTAAGGAGGGAGGATTGATCCAAGTGGATATCAGTGGCCACCTACCTTTTCCAACTGGCTCAAAATAGTTTTCTAACAATTTTGGCAATTTACTATTTTTAGCAGTTTTTAACTTCCGGAGCCATTTTGAGGGACTAAATGAAGGTTTTTAGGGACCTAGCTTCTCAATGCAACTGAAGGCTCTCATTTAATGGTTTGGCATATAGTTGTTGCTCCTTTAGTAGTTGTAGCACCTTGTCAACATGTTGCACATGATCCTCCCAAGAATTGCTATAGATTAGTATATCATCAAAAAATACTAACACAAATTTTTGAAGGAAGGGCTTGAAAATG
>ML806496.1:48463-65951 GCA_009831015.1 Picea engelmannii | reverse complement strand
TGAGTACAAAGGTTATATTCATGAAGCATCAAGTTGTTGGGACTCTTTAATGTAATAAAATCCATTACTTATTTAGTAAGGAGGACATGTGATTAGTTTAGGAAAGTCATTATAATTATTAATTAGTATTTAGTATAAAAATGGGTTTGGGTTTGAGAAGAGACAAATAATAAGTATTCGATTACAAAATATTTAATACGGGGTATGTACTCTTATATTTAAAATAACTTTAGATTTAACTATGTATGTCCCTCTATATATAAGATTAAACACTTTGTAACTGGGTGGTTATTGTTTGTTTAAAAAAAGTATTTTAAGTTTAAAGGGATATAACTTTAGATTTAACTATGTATGTCCCTGTATATATAAGATTAAACACTTTATAACTGGGTGGTTATTGTTTGTTATTTTAAGTTTAAAGGGATATAGGGTATATATAAGATTAAACACTTTGTAACTGGGTGGTTATTGTTGGTTTAAAAAGAGTATTTTAAGTTTAAAGGGATATAGGGTATGTATATTTTTATAAATTAAGTAGTCAAATCAAGGTTATATTTTTCATAAACAAAGGATTTCATATGTCAATTTGATATATCATAAAATTTGACATATAATAAGGTTGTAACTTTAAATTAAATTATTATTGTCATAAAACTACATTGATAATAATCACAACTTAAGATTATTTTAAGGGTTTTGCTTGTAATTATACTAGTTATTTAGACATTTTTTGGTCATTAAACTTTGAGAGGTGTTGACGGACGAAATTGACCGTCCGTCAACTGGAAGAGTAGAACCGGTCCGGGGTTGTCTAATAACCCAAGCCGTTTGGGATGAACCACCATGACGGGTTTAGCGGCACCGTTAGCCGATTTAAGTCCTAAGAAACAAAAAGAAAAACTACTCTAAACTAACTAATCTAACTAAAACTAACTATTAAACAAACTAATCTAACTAAAACTAACTATTAAACAAACTAATAAACTAAACTAACTATCATACTAATTCTAACTACAAATCTAACTAAACCTATATCTAACTAAACTACTAATATTATACTAACAAAATAACCAAACAAATAAATAACAAACTGACCTAGAGAAACGCTCCAGGTTTGTCCTGTATGAGATGATTGTCTAAGCTGATCGGAGGGAGGAAACCCGCTCCAAATTATCCAGACTCTCCTTGTAAACAGAAAGCTGCAGTGCTCTTTAATATATTTACAGGACAAACAAGACATAAAAATTACAACAATCATATGATTTATAAATCTTCACAATTAGATAAACTTGTATGCAAAGACTTATACAAAATAATTCAATTGGTGAAGAAGAGAAATCTGTCATTCATTAATTGAACAAAGTAATTGCTGTGTTTTTTTAAGTATGGAAAGAAATCAGATATGGATAGCACATTAATAAAATCATATCCTTCTGCAATAGACTATGATAGCTATAGTCAATAATCAACTGCAAATGACATGCATAAACTTGAAACAAAAGATTGATATATTGAAAAGCGAAAGCTGTAGCAAAACATCAACTTCTGTCTCAGTTTGTATTAGAAATCCATAGCCTCTTTCTCCCACAAGTGAGGATGCTCTGTTATTACACAAAATAATAAGTATTTAAAGATCTTCTATAGGGTAAAACATCCCTGTAGAAGTTATGAAACTGTTTACATAAAATCTGGGAAGATATCCCAAGTCTTAACTAAACTAGGAACCTAGAATAAAAACTAAATCACAAAACATCTCCTAAACTGTCCAGCATGTCCAATGCAATTATGATGTACCTGAAAAGTGTTCAAAATGGACAAGTTAGAAGGGTATTTTATTAATAAAATGATTAAAAATCTAATTCTATAGACTAGCTACAGAATCTTGCGATTCTGTAGCTGGTCTAAATCAGACACAGAATCAACATTAAAATCAACTCAAATCTTTTAAAAAATTAAATTCAACTATCATCCAACAACTATTTGAAAATGAATTGTTCAAATTGGAATTGTTATGCTAATTCGAGATCAAAACAAAACTAAAATCAAATGACTACAGAGAATCATATACTCTGTTTCGTTTGTTACCACAAAATTGGGTGAACAGAATCATATCGAACAACAATGAAATCGTTCCATATCAAATTGAAATCGATATAATTAAAACAAATCATAGGAAATTGTTATGCTGCCTCATCAACAGGAAACACAATCGAATCCAAACAAGATCATTTTCAAATCGACATAATCGTATTGACATAACAAACGATCTGTGCCATGAGCGAATCAAATCAATCTGGTGCGTAAATTGTCAAAAATGAAATCGTAACGAGATCAATCAGTTGATAACAGAGTTCGTAAGAATTGTCCGATCGTTTTTTATTGGAAATTGGGTAGACAAAATCATTCACAAAATCATTTCTTGAATTCATTTTGAAACGACTTTTACCCGAATTTCCTCATACGAATTTGACAGAAATAACATAAGTCGGTCTGAGTTAACAAACTCGTTTGAAAATTAAAATTAACAGAGCTGCAATCAAGTCTATTTTTGATACGAATACAACTCATAAAATTGATCATACTAACTGAAGATACACAGCAATCCAATCAAGCGAATCGAACAGCTGGGGTTTAACATTGTTGTCATGAATCAAAACCGCTCCATGATTCGGGCGTGGATATCATTTGCACAGGCTTAAATGAGAGTATTGTTTCCATAAAAACAGAGTCATTCTTTTCAAATCGGAAATGATCAGAGTTGTACTCCCGATTTAGAAAATTATATGACACAGCATATTAAAAGATCGTAACGACCAAACTCACGAAATCGTTCAACAATCACAGAATACTAACCATAACGAAATCAAATCAAAGCATGATCGTATTCTAAATCTAGCATGAAAAAACTTCTTGTTCAAATTGGATACAAACAAATTCACTTGAAAGCAAACCATCGATTTCATTAACTTAACAGACAAACGAATCAAATCCGATGAAAATCTATCAGTGGCTAAACTGGGCATGAGCAAATCGTGCATCCAAATCGAAACTTCATTTATTTTTAGCAAAGCAAAAACAATGTACAGGATGGAAAACATTGTCACAGAGCCATTTCAAAGGATAGACAGAGCTATTTGAAAGCCAAATTCAAATCATTATATTAATCCTGGTCATTCAAAAAACTAAATTGATATCAAAATTCATACCTGTATGACAAGCAGACGGCTTGATCGTGACATTTTGGAGTTGACAACGGTTGTAGCCGATTCAACATTCCGAAAAACGATGGAACCAATAGTCTTCTTCTTCCTATCAGTTGCTTGAAGTTTGTCTCTTTGGCTAGTCAATACTGCAACTTGAATTTCCAGCATTTTGATTTTCGATTGAAGCAGGGGAACGTCTATATAGTATCGTTCCAACCACAAATCACATTGGTCACAGGACGACTGTCCGGGCTTCGCAAGTGCAGGTGAGGGTTTAGTCACATTGCCGAGGGTTTCGTTAGGTAGTTTGATCCTAGGGTAGCTAGGATTATTCTTTTGGCAAGGGGGAAGATTGGAAACGAAGTCATAAGGTGGCTCGGAGCACAGACCCTGTGAGTAAGGGTACTCACTAGCTAGGAAATATTCTATGTCAGAGTCTGAATCCTCACTAAGGACTATGGGTTTCTGCTCAACACTAGGTTTAGGCTTATTCCTATCCATTCTCGAGATAAGCCGAGCATTCTTTTTTCCTTTTCCATCAACAGTAGGGTTTGCCTTGGCCTTTTTGCTTACAGGCTTCTTAATAGCCCCAACTTTCTCAGTTATAGCGTCGGGTAAGTCAACATCAGGGTCAACCGAAGGTTTAGGAGAGGGCAGTAGGACATGGAAGGGCACGGGTGGCTCGACCTTGGCTTCATTAATCACAGCCTTGTCAACCTGGACAGGGTTTGTATCATCAAAACCATTTCAAGCGATAAAAGCTCGCCAGCTATCACCATGGAGACTTAAGTGATGAACAATGATAAGTCTGATTATTCCATGGTGGAATAGGCTACTATCGGCCTTCTCCCTTTTAAACCTTTTTGACATTTTATATAGGCTGCGCTGGAAGTAGAAAGGCATATTCAATGGATATCCTATAAAATTCATTAACAAACGTAGGTGGTAGAGAAAAACGAGACCATATCGACCCTCATAGGTCATGAATTGTTTGACCACCATCAAAATATCATGCCATCGTGGTTTAAGCACAGAGATGGGCATACCTCTGTCACAGGATGTGACCTTTCACGAGATGAACAGAAGTGGCCATGGAACCTCTTCCACTTTTGAATTTTTAAACCAACGCTGGCCCGAGGATGGTAACCCTGTAGTAGAACTAATAAACTCCTCATTTATTTCCAACTGAATGTCACCAACCTTGGCTCTACAGCCATCAAAAGTCAGGGCTAACTGTTGTGCCACAAATAAATTAAAACCCTCGAATCGTTGTACAAAGGTGAGCCAACCGTTATCCTCTAAGTCTTTCCGGGCATTGTCGAATAGTAGCAAGGCTTGGCTACCGTTCGGCTCGATTCACACCACCGGTGCCATGGAGCTGAGCACACGATAAGTCCAGGGTTTGGATCATAGCACACATAGGAGCAGAGTGCATGAAGGGTTACCCGAGTTAGCAGAGGCAAAACAGGGATAAGGGATAGGCATTAATGACATCGTGCGAAGGTGGTGGAGCTATTTCTGCCATGCAGAATAGTCATTGCTAATGGTACAACCGCCGGTGCTTATAGCTGTTCAACCCACTATAGTATAGTTTCACAATCATGTCACTTGCCCGACCAATGAAACCAATGGTAAGTGTATAAACCAACACGCAAGAAATGGTTATACCATAGTTTTTAAAACCAGACTTACAAAACGAAACCAATACCAATGCTTTGACTATGTGACATGCGATGTATCAATTCATATCAAGAGTTTAAGCGAGCTACCAATGCGTTTTGGAACTAGCCGACATATCAAATGAAATATATCAAGGGTTTAACACCTATATATTTTTATGAAACCAATGGTCAATCAAATCAAATCAAAGAACATGTAAATCCAAATGCCAATGAATCACAAACTTAATCACTCATGAAACGAAATTGTATGATCAATCAAAGAATGTCAAATGAGTGCAGATCATAAGGTCTTGCCAACTGTATGATGATAAGTAAAATATAAGCTCAATAGGCATATCGACAAGAAGAATAACGACAGTTCAAATAATGATTTTAATGCGACTATGAAAGACCAAGTTTTCACGCTTACAATCGTGAAAACAAAAACGAAGGTAAATGTGCAAATGTCGTAAAAATAAAAAAAATGTCGTTTATTTAAACTTTGCGACGAAAAAATGATGTTTGCAAAACATTAGTGTAGGCATCTTATTATTCAGTGGAAAATGATAATTGGCTGCCAACAATGGCGACACACTAGTAGAAGCAGTTATCTCTGCCAAAAGGAAGAAATTCATATTAGGACAGTAAAGATAATTCCAACTTGAAAACAATAACCAGAAAACCGTATAAACATCATCATTAACCAAATATTCCAGCAGTGTTTAAAGGATGAAAACTGATAACAGTCTTAAGACCAGCAAGTCACGATATTAAAGATAAAATCTCCAATACTGTTGACAAAGCCACTACTGCCAGCAAGCGTCCATAGCCTCGACAGGGTTGCCATTTAACCCACTCTGACATCTGTATCCTGCCAAGAAGTTCTAGATAAGAATAAATGACATTTAAAGAGGTTTCTTATTTACAAATTTTCATATACCCGACATTGCTTTGCTGCCAGCGGGCCTGTTCAGTACCCCGATGAAGTTTCCTTGGCGTCATGCATGCATTTACCCGCTGCCAGCAGACCTGTTCAGCATCCCGGTGGGTTTACAAGAACTTCCCACAACTCTTCTAATAAATATTTTTTATTTTTTTATTTTTTATTTTTTTTAGAGATATATAGTCGAGCGGGGTGACGCTGAAAATCATGATATTTTAACATATTTTTTCAGACCTCATCCGAATTTTTTTAGAACTATCATTTATTTAGACCCAGAGATGTTTTATTTACAAAAACAACTTCCTAAGGCAATGAGACATCTTCTGAGTTATTCCTTTAAGGAACAGGGACAGCGTAAAAAGATAATAGATGATCATGACAAGTTTTACTCAGAGATCGAAATCAGTCAACTTCTTTCAAACAACAGACCTTTCCAACATAGATATAAATTTCAAAAATATACCATTGATGTTTGTACAAATTTCTCAGAAGTTATTTCAGCGAAGGAATTTTTTGTTTTCTTTATCTGAATAGCTCAGTACACAGGTATGTGAATTTCAAAAAACACACGTTGATAAATTCAAAGAAAAATAAAAAACAGAAAGAAAACGAAAAGAAAACAAAAGAAAAATATGTACATAATATACAAGGGTTGTTATCAAGAAAAGTATCTTTTCAGGGCTTGGCCATTCACCGGATAGGTGTCAGGTTGCCCTTCAAGATTTTGCAATCGAAAAGAATTGGGACCCAACTTTTCAGCAATTAAAAACTGTCCAAGCCACAAATTTTGAAATTTTGTGTGCTCTCCCTTTCCCTCATGTGGTTTGTCCCATTTTAGGACAAGGTCGCCTACTTCAAAATTCCTATCAGAAGCAGAATTAGAATCGAACCAGATTTTAACCAATAGTTGATGTTGATCTAACTTACGTTTAGCTTGGGCTCTTACCTCTTCTAGCTTCATCAAAGCGTTAATTCGGTTTTCTAAAGGAGGACAATCTTCTTCTTGGATTTTCTGCGATAGCTGAAGTGAAGGAAGAAGAATGTGAGGTGGCAGAATTGCTTCTCTTCCATAAATGAGAAAAAAGGGGGAGTTACCTACAACATCTTTTGGTGTTACCCTATCAGCCCATAGTGTGTTCAACAATGCGTTGTGCCAATTTTTGTGATTTTCAACCACCGTTCTCTTGATGATTTTAATCAAGTTCTTGTTTGTCGATTCTGCCAATCCATTGCCCTGGGGTTAATAGCTAGCATAATACTTCAACTTAATTCTCTTTTCCAAAGCGAACTCGCTCATCTCAAGAGAGGAAAAGTAAGAAGCATTATCGAATACTAAACAGTCAGGGATACCGAAATGAGTGATAATATTCGAATTTAGAAAGACAATTACCTGACTGGTGTTGACAGTTCTTAACGCATCAGCTTCAGACCATCGGGTAAAGTAATCTGTGGCTGTCACAATAAACTTGTGTTGTTGCGAGGACGGAGGGTTGATTGGGCCTATGATATCAAGGCCCCACTACTGAAAAGGAGAGTCTACTGAAACGGGCTGCAAAGGAAAGGCTGGTTTTTGTAACCGCCCTGATGCTTTATGACAGATGATACATTTACGACACAAGGCATGGGCGTCTCTAAAAAGCGTGGGCCAGTAATAATCGGCTCTTAAAACCTTATGGGCAGTGGTGTCACCACCAAAATGACCACCAGCTTCTCCTGCATGCAACTCTAGCAAGACTTTTTCTGCTTCGTCTTTTTCAAGACAACGCATCAGTACGCCATCAAAACTTTGACAAAACAGGATACCATTAACCAGATGAAAGGAGGAATACTTTAATCTCAACACTCTTCTTTTAGCGGGATCCAGGTGACGGGGGGCTAACCCATGTTCAAGACAGAATCTTATATCGTCATATCAAGGACTGACAGGGTTTTGCGCGCAACAGATTAGACTTTGATCGCGTTGTCCTAGGTTTGACGTATCACTTTCTATTGTTGTCCTGTTGTTGAATCGACAACTAACTTGCATAATCCTTGGCCTCTCACTATCTAAGCTGGGGTGATTTCCAAGTCATACTCCTGCAAGGAGGTGACCCAGTTAGCTCTGTTTTCTCCTAGTTCCTTCTGCACTAATAAGTTCCTCACGGCTGGGTAGGGGACAATGACTTTCGTCCTTGACTTCAAAAGATAGGACTGGAAGTGCTTAACTTCTTTGAAAACAACGTAGGCTTGTCGATCTACCGCTGGGTAATTAAGTTCAGTGCCTTTGAAAGCATATCTCATAAAGGCAATGGGTACTTCATTGTTCTCGACATTCTTTTGGGTTAAGATGGAGGCATAGGAACGGTCAGAAGAAAAAGTATAGAGTGTAAAGTCTTGAGAAAAATCTGGGCTCATGAGAGACGGAGCGTCTATTATGGCCTTCTTTATTGCATTAAAAGCTTGATTTTCTAGGGGTCCCCAGTGATATTGGGTGTCTTTCTTTATCAGATTCTGTAAAGGCCTGACCATTTCGGAGAAACTGGGGACAAATATTCTCACAAAGTTAATCTGGCCTAAGAAAGACTGCATAGATTTTTTGGATGTAGGAGGGGGGAGTTTCACAATGACTTGAGTCCTTTTGGGGTCAATAATCATCCCTTCACTAGACATAATGAATTCTAAGAGTTTACCCTGTTCTACTGCAAAGATGGATTTTTTTGGATTCAAGGAGATGCCATATTTACGACATCGCAGTAGGACGGCTCGTAAGTGAGCTAGATGATTATTTTTGTTTTTAGAAAATACAGTCACATCATCTAAGTAAACTATGACGGACTGATTGATTAAGCCTCGGAAGGCAATGTCCATTGCTCTCTGAAAGGTGGCACTGACATTAATCAATCCAAAGGGCATTTTACGATAAGCATAAGTGCCCCACGGGGTACGGAAGGTAGTTTTAAGTTGGTCTGGTGGAGACATCAAGACTTGGTTATATCCAAAGAAACCATCCAGTAAGGATATCCTCTCAGAACCAGATACCTGTTGAAGGATCTGTTCCATAGGTAGGACAGGATAGTTGTCTTTATCAGACGCTCTATTAAGGTTTCGGAAATCGACGCAGAGTCGGATTTCCCCACTTTTCTTCCGGAATGGGACAAGGTTAGAAACCCACTGAGTGTGTCTAACAGGAAAAATTATCTTAGCATTTAGGAGCTTATTCAATTCTTTTTGAACGGTCGGTTCGAGCTTGGGGTGCATTTTCCTTAGTTTTTGTTGAAAGGGTAAGGTTTGGGGCTTCATCGGGATGACATGTTGTATGATGTTAGGGTCGAAAGTTTTAAGGTCATCATACGTCCATGCAAAGACATCTTTGAATTCTTTGAACAATTTAATAAATGTAGCTTTTTCTTTTTGAGAACATCCCAACCCTAGATTAATGCACTGAGGAATTTCATTAGTTCCTAAGTTTACTTTTTCATAAGATAATGAGGAACTATTGGTTTTACAATTGACCGTCTTTTTAAATTTATCTTGAAGATCATAAAACTTCTCTAATCTAATTACAGATTTAGGGATCAAGTTTACCATATCCGATGAAGATTCAGGAGTTCTCGGATCTGGTATTACCGTGAAATCGCGCAAATTGTCATTGTGTGTGTGTTCGTCTATCACCGCGCCTTGAAAGGTTTCTTCCAGGTGCAAAAAGTTAATAATCTGCTGATCGTTGTCAAATACTCTCCAGTTCATGATGTTGTCGGGGACGGATGGCCGAAACAGCAGCTCAACGGAGAATGCATCTGGGGACAAGCCTTCTGCAGGAAGAATTTTAGAAGCTACACTAGCTAATAAATCTGCTTCAGAGTTATTCAATCTAGGAATAGAATTTATATTGAAAGAAGCAAATTTATTCATTAAATTCCATACCTTAGACTGGTATCTTTTGAGATGCAGAGACAGACAGTGGATAGAGTCTCTTACCTGTCTAACCACTATTTCAGAGTCACCAAAGACGGTTAAATTTTGAATGTTCATATCCGAAGATTTTCTGAGACCTTGCAGTAAAGCCTCATATTCTGCAGTATTATTAGTACATTCAAATTCCAACCTACATGCAATCAATGTTTTGTTACCTGCTGGATCGATAATGACGTAGCCTGCTCCATCTCCTTCTTTGGACTTTGACCCGTCGAAATAAAGAGACCAAACTTGATTTGCATCGGGTACATGGGACCCTTGCGTGGAAGTTGTTGGCTGCATATATTCTACAATCTCGGACTGTTGTTCTGGATTGGTGATAGCTGAAACCTCGGCCATGAAATTTCCAAAGAAGGTGTCCATCCATTGTACTTCGGGTGAATCAGCAGAAGGTGTATATGGTTCGTTGGGATCGTTCAAATCTGTGACCGTGAACTTAAGGTAGCGCTCACGATTCACTTTTATCTTGTTAGGCTTGTCGTTCTCTGGAATCCATAGATGGGACCAATCTGTCGTGAAATAACCATGTATCTGTTCCGACCAGTCCCTGCTTAAAAACAGACCATACACTTCTGGAATATCCACAACAATTATATCAATAACTTTATGAACCTTGGGGTTAGACGATAACCTAATAAGCACATTCTTTAGTTCGCCTATAACTTTAACATTTGTCCGATCAAGTTGTATGATTTTTAAAGTCGAGGGTTCAACTTCAGTGTTAATATTTTGGAAAACAAACCAAGGAATCACATTGGATGACGCTCCTGAGTCTACCATACAATTGTGCATGTTTCTATTAAAGATCTCGAAAGTTAATAGGAAAGGAGGTATATTTTTGCGAGTACTAAGAGTGGTAGCTTGTGGATTTTTACTTGCAGTTTCTAAAGCAATTTTATATACATTATTTACATTACTTACAGGAAGGCTTCCTTTATCTTGAGGATCAGGATTGTTTTTAGTGGAAGTCTTCTGGGGAGCTTTGTTTTGCACAACCTTATTACCATTAGAATTACCATTTTTTCCATTCTCCGAGATATTCTGTAACATTTTTTGTAGCAAAAATGGAAACTTCAATAACTCTCAAATAGAAATGTTAGCCCTTAACTTTTTAAGATATTCAACTACATCATAATCTAAGTTGGGGTTCACATTACTCGGTTTAGTCTCAGCTGATTTAGATTGCTTTGGAGGCGAAGTTGTAGTGTTTTCGGTAGAAGGTTTGTTTGTTGTCTTACTCCTGGTACTATAAGGATGAACTATCTCGAAGTTAGCTTGAAAGATGCTATCCGAGAAGTGTCCAAAAATGTTTGGGGAATACTCTTCTTCTTGAACTGTTTCTTGTTCAACTACCTCCTCAGGGATCTCAGGAGGTATCAAGTTATCTTGGGCTTCTAGAATTGTTTGAAGGGCACATTGCAGACTTTCTAGATTAAGGCCTTCGGTGGTTGGGTTAGGTCAGTTGGTGGGAAAAGGTTTCCGGAATGGGGGTTTGTAAGGCCCTTTGCTCGAGGAAGCTTCTTTGGTCGACCTTTTCAAGTCTATAACTTGATTTGACAATTTTTGAACAACTTTAGTTAAGTTTTCTAAATCAGAGCTTTCGGGTTGTGTTTTACTTTGAGTGGGTCTGGGGAGGATTCCAATCTTCTTTTTGGAAGAAGCACTAGTCTCAGTTTCGTTGCTAGTAGAGTCTTTAAGACTAAGTATGTCTTTTTCAATCTGGTTGGCCTCCTCGAAGGCTTCTAACAACGTGGCTTTCTTAGATCGTTTAACCCAAATAGCTATACTTTGATGCAAATATTTAGTGTAGTATGCTATTATAAGACTCTCAGCAGGCATAGAATCCGTAGGGATTCGGTTTTTAAGTGTTAAGAATCTTTGATTAAAGTCTTTAACTTTTTCTTTTGGGTTCATTCTTAAGCTAGAAAGGTCTATGACTAGGACTTCCGGAGGTTTACCGTCTCCGAACTTTTCCAAAAAGCATGACTCAAACTTTTCCCAAGACACGATGGTATGGGGTTGTTGGGAAAAGTACCATGTGGATGCATTACCCTCGAAAGTATACAGGAACAACCTACAGACAACATCTTCATGTTCGACATTGCGGAGTCTTATGGCTAACATAAACTTTTTAATGTGATATTCAACAATCTGTTTTGAGTCAAGATCAAACTTTGGAAGCCATTTCTCCGGATGTTTAGGTAAAGGATACTGAGCTCTAGGTACAGCTACGGCATCCTGGTCAAGCCAAGGTCTAGCGGGGTTGTTCTGATTTTCCATTGGTGTAGTGGGTGTGGAAGGCTGAGAAGGGGAATTGCCTTCGTCAGAGGAATCTCCTCCAGAAGAGGAAGGGGATGTTGGAGGTGGTGAAGGGGGTATCCCAGATCCTCTTGCAGCAGGATTTGAGATTGGATCTGAAGGATTCACAGTGAGACTAGTGTCCCCTAATTGTTCTCTGATATCAGAGAAATCCAAAGGTTGGCCCCACGGACGGTTATGTTGCCTCAAACGGGCTAAGGCACTATGTGTTTTTATAAGAGATTGACAGACAATCTCTTGTATGTCACCACTTGTAGGATTAGGGGTTGCTGGCTCAACTGTGATCTGTGGATCGTCGGTTGATGTGGTTGCTGTTTGAAGGGGAATATTATCGTTTGAATGGCATCTAGTCACTATAGGTGAGCGATTAGGTGGTGGAGGAGTCTTGCGACCACCTCGTGCCATTAATTAAATTCAGGCCCTCCATCTAGCGCCATTTTTTTATGGGCGAAATTGACCGTCCGTCAACTGGAAGAGTGGAATCGGTCCGGGGTTTTCTAATAACCCAAGCCGTTTGGGATGAACCACCCTAACGGGTTTAGCAGCTCCATTAGCCGATCTAAGTCCTAAGAAACAAAAAGGAAAACTACTCTAAACTAACTAATCTAACTAAAACTAACTATTAAACAAACTAATCTAACTAAAACTAACTATTAAACAAACTAATAAACTAAAATAACTATCATACTAATTCTAACTACAAATCTAACTAAACTACTAATATTATACTAACAAATTAACCAAACAAATAAATAACAAAGTGACCTAGAGAAATGCTCCAGGTTTGTCATGTATGAGATGATTGTCTAAGCTGATCGGAGGGAGGAAACCCGCTCCAAATTATCTAGGCGCTCCTTGTAAATAGAAAGATGCAGTGCTCTTTAATATATTTACAGGACAAACGAGACATAAAAATTACAACAATCATATGATTTATAAATCTTCACAATTAGATAAACCTGTATGCAAAGACTTATACAAAATAATTCAATTGATGAAGAAGAGAAATATGTCATTCATTAACTGAACAAAGTAATTGTTGTGTTTTTTAAAGCATTGAAAGAAATCAGATATGGATAGCACATTAATTAAATCATATCCTTCTGCAATAGACTATGATAGCTAAATTAGTCAATAATCAAGTGCAAATGACATGCATAAATTGAAACAAAAGATTGATATATTGAAAAGCGAAAGTTGTAGCAAAACATCAACTTCTGTCTCCGTTTGTATTAGAAATCCATAGCCTCTTTCTCCCACAAGTGAGGATGCTCTGTTATTACACAAAATAATAAGTATTTAAAGACCTTCTACAGGGTAAAACATCCCTGTAGAAGTTATGAAACTGTTTACATAAAATCTGGGAAGATATCCCAAGTCTTAACTAAACTAGGAACCTAGAATAAAAACTAAATCACAAAACATCTCCTAAACTGTCCAGCATGTCCAATGCAATTCGGATGTACCTGAAAAGTGTTCAAAATGGACAAGTTAGAAGGGTATTTTATTAATAAAATGATTAAAAATCTAATTCTATAGACCAGCTACAGAATCTACCTGAAAAGTGTTCAAAATGGACAAGTTAGAAGGGTATTTTATTAATAAAATGATTAAAAATCTATTTCTATAGACTAGCTACAGAATCTTGTGATTCTGTAGCTGGTCTAAATCAGACACAGAATCAGCATTAAAATCAACTCAAATCTTTTAAAAAATTAAATTCAACTATCATCCAACAGCTATTTGAAAACGAATTATTCAAATTGAAATTTTTATGCTAATTCGAGATCAAAACAAAACTAAAATCAAATGACTACAGAGAAGCATATACTATGTTTCGTTTGTTACCACAAAATTGGGTGAACAGAATCATATCGAATAGCAATGAAATCATTCCATATCAAATTGAAATCGATATAATTAAAACAAATCATAGGAAATTGTTATGCTGCCTCATCAACAGGAAACACAATCGAATCCAAACAAGATCATTTTCAAATCGACATAACCGTATTGACATAACAAACGATCCGTGCCATGAGCGAATCAAATCAAAATTGGTGCATAAATTGTCACAAATGAAATCATAACGAGATCAATCAGTTGATAACAGAGTTCGTAAGAATTGTCCGATCGTTTGTTATTGGAAATTGGGGTAGACAAAATCATTCATTGAATTCATTTTGAAACGGCTTTTACTCGAATTTCCTCATACGAATTTGACAGAAATAACATAAGTCGGTCTGAGTTAACAAACTCGTTTGAAAATTAAAATTAACAGAGATGCAATCAAGTCTATTTTTGATACGAATACAACTCATAAAATTGATCATACTAACTGAAGATACACAACAATCCTATCAAGCGAATCGAACAGTTGGGGTTTAACATTGTTGTCATGAATCAAAACCGCTCCATGATTCGGGCGTGGATATCATTTGCACAGGCTTAAATGAGAGTATTGTTTCCATAAAAACAGAGTCATTCTTTTCAAATCGGAAATGATCAGAGTTGTACTCCTGATTTAGAAAATTATATGACACAGCATATTAAAAGATCGTAATGACCAAACTCATGAAATCGTTCAACAATCAGAGCATACTAACCATAACGAAATCAAATCAAAGCATGATCGTATTCTAAATCTAGCATGAAAAAACTTCCTGCTCAAATTGGATACAAACAAATTCACTTGAAAGAAAACCATCGATTTCGTTAACTTAACAGACAAATGAATCAAATCCGATGAAAATCTATCAGTGGCTAAATTGGCATGAGCAAATCATGCATCCAAATCGAAACTTCATTTATTTTTAGCAAAGAAAAAACAATGTACAGGATGGAAAACATTGTGACAGAGCCATTTCAAAGGATAGACAGAGCTATTTGAAAGCCAAATTCAAATCATTATATTAATCCTGGTCATTAACAAAAATAAATTGATATCAAAATTCATACCTGTATGACGAGCAGATGGCTTGATCATGACATTTTGGAGTTGACAACGGCTGTAGCCGATTCAACATTCCGAAAAACGATGGAACCAATAGTCCTCTGCTTCCTATCAGTTGCTTGAAGTTTGTCTCTTTGGCTAGTCAATACTGCAACTTGACTTTCCAGCATTTTGATTTTCGATTGAAGCAAGGGAACATCTATATAGTATCGTTCCAACCACAAATCACATTGGTCACAAGACGACTATCCGGGCTTCGCAAGTGCAGGTGAGGGTTTAGTCACATTGCCGAGGGTTTCGTTAGGTAGTTTGATCCCAGGGTAGCTAGGATTATTCTTTAGGCAAGGGGAAAGATTGGAAACGAAGTCATAAAGTGGCTCAGAGCACAGACCCTGTGAGTAAGGATACTCACTAGCTAGGAAACGTTCTATGTCAGAGTCTGAATCCTCACTAAGGACTATGGGTTTCTGCTCAACACTAGGTTTAGGCTTATTCCTAGCCATTCTCGAGATAAGCCGAGCATTCTTTTTTCCTTTGCCATCAACAATAGGGTTAGCCTTGGCCTTTTTGCTTACAGGATTTTTAATAGCCCCAACCTTCTCAGTTATAGCGTCGGGTAAGTCAACATCAGGGTCGACCGAAGGTTTAGGAGAGGGCAGTAGGACATGGAAGGGCATAGGTGGCTAGACCTTGGCTTCATTAATCACAGTCTTGTCAACCTAGACAGAGTCTGTATCATCAAAACCATTTCGAGTGATAAAAGCTCGCCAGCTATCACTGTGGAGACTTAAGTGATGAACAATGATAAGTCTGATTAGTCCATGGTGGAATAGGCTACTATCGGCCTTCTCCCTTTTAAACCTTTTTGACATTTTATATAGGCTACGTTGGAAGTAGAAAGGCATATTCAATGGATATCCTATAAAATTCATTAACAAACGCAGGTGGTAGAGAAAAACGAGACCATATCGACCCTCATAGGTCACAAATTGTTTGAACACCATCAAAATATCATGCCATCGTGGTTTAAACGCAAATATGGGCATACCTCTATCACAGGATGTGACCTTTCACGAGACGAACAGAAGTGGCCATGGAACCTCTTCCACTTTTGAATTTTTAAACCAACGTTGGCCCGAGGATGGTAACCCTGTAGCAGAACTAATAAACTCCTCATTGATTTCCAACTGAATGTCACCAACCTTAGCTCTACAGCCATCAAAAGTCAGGGCGAACTGCTATGCCACAAATAAATTGAAACCCTCGAATCGTTGTACAAAGGTGAGCCAACCGTTATCCTCTAAGTCTTTCTGGGCATTGTCGAATAGTAGCAAGGATTGGCTACCGTTCGGCTTGATTCGCACCACCGATGCCATGGAGCCGAGCACATGGTAAGTCCAGGGTTTGGATCATAGCACACACAGGAGCAGAGTGCGCGAAGGGTTACCCGAGCTACCAGAGGCAAAACAGGGATAAGGGATAGGCATTAATGACATCGTGCGAAGGTGGTGGAGCTATTTCTGCCATGCAGAATAGTCATTGCTAATGGTACAACCACCGATGCTTATAGCTGCTCAACCCACTATAGTATAGTTTCACAATCATGTCACTTGCCCGACCAATGAAACCAATGGTAAGTGTATAAACCAATGCGCAAGAAATGGTTATACCATAGTTTTTAAAACCAAACTTACAAAATGAAACCAATACCAATGTTTTGACTATGTGACGTGTGATGTATCAATTCATATCAAGAGTTTAAGCGAGGTACCAATGCGTTTTGGAACTAGGTGTCATATCAAATGAAATATATCAAGGGTTTAACACCTATATATTTTTATGAAACCAATGGTCAATCAAATCAAATCAAAGAACATGTAAATCCAAATGCCAATGAATCACAAACTTAATCACTCATGAAACGAAACTGTATGATCAATCAAAGAATGTCAAATGAGTGCAGATCATAAGGTCTTGCCAACTGTATGATGATAAGTAAAATATAAGCTCAATAGGCATATCGACAAGAAGAATAACGACAGTTCAAATAATGATTTTAATGCGACTACGAAAGACCAAGTTTTCACGCTTACAGTCGTGAAAACAAAAACGAAGGTAAATGTGCAAATGTTGCAAAAATAAAAAAAATGTCATTTATTTAAACTTTGCGACGAAAATATGATGTTTGAAAAACATTAGTGTAGGCATCTTATTAGTCAGTGGAAAATGATAATTGGCTACCAACAAGAGGTCATGCGTTCAAACCCACCTATGGCTACCACAACTATCTTGAATGCCATCAACAGGTATGTGATTGCTTTCAAGTTTGTGATGAGGGGTCTCAAGTTGAGTGAAGGGTACAAAGATAATGTTTCTTAGGTTGGGTGAAGGATACAAATATCATGGCCCCAAATCACATCTGAGAGGGTTATATGACTACCTAAAGGTCCCATTC
>ML806496.1:0-14349 GCA_009831015.1 Picea engelmannii | reverse complement strand
TAATGGATGGTATCATGAGGGAATATTCCTTGATATCATAGCCATTGGAGATGGACGTAAATCGCACTAGGAGAAATCCCAAGCGTCGATGAAACTAGGTTTACGTGGATAGAGATTCCAAAGGGGAAAGCTGGGATAATGCCACCTCGACTCGATGATGTTGCCACCCTATATGACATGAGATACGACATACCACATGTAGTGAGTCATATGTCAACCTTGAGAATTCGATACAACTTTGAAGGGTCATAACGTTCATTCTAGAGCTCCTTTTGGAGAAAAATCACAGTCATTGGGAAGCTCTTTGTGAGCAGAAGATGATGGAGATGGGAAAGAGAGAGTTGGATGTGGTTTAGCAGAAGAGGAATTTTAATGCCCCATCCCTTAAAAGGCTACTTAGGGGTAGTGTGTGCTTCAGAGTGGTATCAGAGCATAGTTCAAACTCTAGGCTTGAATGGGTCATCAATACCTCTTACGACTCTCTAAAAAAATATATTATGTTCTCTAGAATGCATGATTCAAAATACTAACATGAAATGCTAATGGTAATTGTTGTTTCAACACATAGGATAAATTGAAAAGTTCACAGAAGTGAATGGTGCAGCACAACATGGATGACATCTCACACCTCAAAGATGAAGAGTTTGATGGTTGGAGGGATAGGGAAACCCCTCCAGAATTGATGTCCATTGTGCTAAGTCTGAAGGTAGATAATGATAGGCTTATGAGATCCCATGTCGAACAAGAAGATTTGAATGCAATCCTACTGCAGAGTCTATCTGAAATTCAAAAACATTTGCAACAAGGCCCTAACAATGCAAAATTACAACAGTCGGAGAGGTTGAAAAACCCTTCAAATGCCCAAAAGCATGGACTGGCTCACAACGATGCAAGCAGGATTTATTACAAAATAAAACATTGGGGGTACTAAGAGAGGGGAATGGAGTGGAGGAATTCCCATGGAGTCCTCTAGTCGAAACATTATTTCAACAAAACAATCAAGTAGTGGCATCGAATCTAACATTTCTAAGAAGATAAATAGAAGGAAATCTCAGAGTTTTCTGACTGAATAATTCAAGAAGGATAATACACCTACCTTTGATGGTGAAATAAATAAAGGAGAGGAAGCCAAAGCATGGATATTTAGCATGAAAAAATACTTTCAAGTACATAATTATTCATACAATACCAAGGTAAGAATTGCAGTGTTTAACTTGAATGGAGGGGCTTCCATTTGGTGGGAAGACCTCAAGGAAATCAAAAGGATAAAGGAAAGAAAATTAACTTAGAAATAGTTTGAGAGATACTTTTGCAAAGATTATATTTCTGAAAAATATTATGATGAAAAAATAAAGGAATTCTATGAGCTTAAGATGGGGTAACTTACCTTTGATGCATATGAAAAAATGTTTATTGAGTTGTTGAGATATGATCCCTACCTTAAGGATGAGAAGAAAAGAATACATTTTTTTCTCAATGGGTTACCATAGTCCTACAAGGATCGAATTGAGTTTTAAAAACCCAAGACGTTGGAAGACACCATTCAGAAGGCCAAATCTTGTTACAATGAGTCTAATCACAAGCATGAGTCTTCCAAGGATTGCAAAAGAAAGGACAAGAGTGGATTCCAGAAGATGGGATTCAAGTTTTTTCCCTGTAAGAATTTCATGAAAGATGCATAGTCGGGTCAGCCAAGTAGGAGTGTGCATCAACAAAAATTTATGTCTCAACGCAAGAATAAGCCAATAGAGTAGGAAAGGGAAAGAACATGGGAGCCCAAGAAAGGACCTTTGCAATGTTGGAGATGTGGAGAGCCACACATGTTGAGGGATCGTCCCCATGGGAAACATGACAACAAAATATTGTATAACCTATAGGAGGAAACTACGTTCAATGATGTAGCTATGAGTGTACCGAGAATTTATGCAATGGTATAAAATCGACAAGCGGTCCACCAAACCTCTGTGGTGGAATTGGAAGGTATTATTATTGAACGACCAATTTTTGTTTTAATTGACCCAGGATATAATCTTAGTTATGTTTCACCTCGAGTGGTTGAGGCATGTTCATTACAGATAAAGAAGCACACCAAAGTGTGGTTAGTTTAGTTAGCCACTGGAACAAAGAGGAAAGTGGCGGAAGTAGTTGAAGCATGTCCAATTAGGATGGAGGGATTTCAAACCCAAGCGGTTTTGAATTTTCTACTCCTTGGTTCTTATGACATGTTGTTGGGAATGGATTGGTTAGCCTCCCATAAGGTGAAATTAAATTGTTATGAGAAAATTCTAGAATGTGAAGACGAAAAAGGAAGTACCAGAATTTTTCAAGGCATTCGGAAGCTAGTCTCTATGAGACAAATATCAATATTACAACTCAAGAAATTTAGCAAAAAAGGGTGTCCCTTGTATTTTATACAAGTACTAAACTTAACAGAAGGTAGGGAGCTAAATTTTGAATATCACTCGGTTCTATCAGAATTTAGAGATTTGTTTCCTGAGGAGGTGCCTGGATTACCTCTGAGAAGATACCTTGACTTCTAAATTGATCTCGTGCCTGGAGTAGTGCTAACATCGAGATTTCCTTACAGAATGAGTATGCTCGAGTTGGTGGAACTGAATATGCAGTTGAAAGAAATGATTGGCAAGGATTACATCAGACAAGGATTACATTAGATAGAGTGTGTCCCCATAGGGATCACCAACCATGTTTGTAAAGAAGAAATATGGTACCTTAAGACTATGCATCGATTATAAGAAGCTGAACAAGATGAGCATCAAGGAAAAATACCCTTTTCCTAGAATAAACGATATCTTTGATAAGCGCAGAGGGGCTATAGTTTTCTCAAAAATAGATTTGAGGTCAAGATATCATCAAGTCAGGATTAAATACAAGGACATCCATAAGACAACTTTTAGGACAAGGTATGATCACTATGAGTTTGTTGTGGTACCATTTGGACTTACAAATTCACCAAATACATTCATGTGTTTGACGAATAGTGTGCGCAACAAGTATTTAGACAAGTTTGTCTTAGTGTTTGTGGATGACATTTTGGTGTATTCCAAGAATCGAGAGGAGAATGAAGAAAATATCAAAATAGTGTTACAATTGTTAAGAGAACATCATCTATATGCCAAATTTAGCAAGTGATTTTTATTTAAAAAGTAAATCCAGTATGTAGGTCATGTAATCTCAACCGAAGGAGTCATAGTAGACCCTACAAAGATCAAGGAAATCACAGATTGGCCTTCCCTAGAAACGTGGCAGAAGTAATATCCTTCATGGGATTGGATGGATATTGCAGGAGGTTCATCAAGGGATTTTCCAAGATTGGAAATCTTATTACTTCATTACAAAGGAAGGGAAAGAGGTTTGTGTGGTCACCAGAGTGTGAAGATAGTTTCAGCAACTAAAGTAGTTGTTGACCAATGCCCTTGTTTTAAATATTCTGAACCCAGAAAAAGACTTCCTGGTTTGCAAATATGGTTGAAACAAGGGACTTAGTGGAGTTCTCATGAAAGAAGGAAAAGTGTTTTGTTATGAATCACGGAAGTTGAATGAACATGAGTAGAAGTATGCTACCCATGACCTAGAACTTGCAGCAATTGTACATGCATTGAAAATGTGGAGACATCACTTGCTTGAGAGGAGATTTATCCTCATGACTTACCATTGTGGTATGAAGTATTTATTTGAACAACCAACGTTGAATGCTAGAAAGGCCAGGTGGATGGCACTAATCAGTGATTTTGACTTTGAAATCAAACATATAAAAGGAAAAGAGAACAAATTAGTCGAAGTGCTTAGACAATACACTTAGTAGAACCAAGCGTACGAGAGACTGACATTCAACAGAGGATTAAGGTCCTCTTGTTGGAAGATGAGTTCTTCAAAAAAGTGAAGGAAAAATTGCAGCAAGAACCTAAGGAAAAGAGGTACGAAGGATATTAGCTAAGGACTTATAATCTATTATTATACAATAATAGGTTGTACGTGCCTAATTCAACAGATTTGAGGTTCTTGATTATGGATGAGTTTCGTAGTAGTCCATATGTACGTCACCCTGTTTACCAAAAAATGGTGACAAAAGTTAGACAACCGTATTATTGTCATGGGATGAAGCAAGACAATGTTCATTATATTGCAAATTTTTTTGAGTGCCAATAGGTGAGAGTCGAGCATTGACACCCTACTGGACTATTGCAACCCACACATATACTAGAATGGAAATCGGAAGTGATCTCCATACATTTTATCACAGGGCTACCAAAGACAGTCAAACAACATGATGCAATCATAGTTGTAGTGGATAATTTGAGAAAGGAAGCTCATTCATTCCCATAAAGTATAATTTTAAAGCCATAGACATTGCAAATGTTTTTATGAAATAAATATTCATATTGCATGATTTTCCTAAAACCATAATTTTAGCTAGAGATTCTAAGTTCACCTCGAATTTATGGAAAAACTTATTTGTAGGTTTAGAAGTGCAGTTGACATTTAGCATGGCCTACCATCCTCAAACCAATGGTCAAACTGAAAGGGTGAACAAAGTGTTAGAATATATTTTACGAATGCATTTTATGCATTAGTCCAACCAGTGGGAAGAATATCTACCTTTGGTAGAATTCTCATACAATAATGGTTATCAAGAATCATTGAGCCCGTTCGAGGCTATGTATGGCAAGAAGTGTTGAATTCTGACTAATTGGGACAATCCAATGGACAAAATCACACTTGGACCTGAATTATTGAAAGAGATAAGATAGTTAAGATACGTCAGAACATGAAAATTGCCCAGGATAGACATAAGATCTATGTTGATAGCAAGAGAACCCCTAGAGAGTTTAAAGTAGGAGACCATGTGTATCTTCGGGTGAAACCCAAGAGGAGTTCCTTGAAAATGGGGACTTTTTCTAAGTTGTCTCCCCGATATTGTGGACAATTTGAAATCCTAGAGAGAATAGGACCAGTAGCATAAACTTTCTTTACCACCTATTATTAGAGCACATAATTTCTTCCATGTGTCTTTGTTAAAGAAATATGTGCATGTTTCTAATCATGTTATTCATTGGAATGTAATACAGGTGTAAATAGAGGGATAATTCCAACCAGAACCTCAATGCATATTGGACACGAAAGAAACAATGTTCTAGAACCGATCCATCATGTAGGTCAAGGTGAAATGGAAGCACTTTGGAGTAGATGAAGCTACATGGGAGCTGGTGGGAGCTGGAAGATGCCATTAGACATGCATACCCATTTTTTTTTAATGTATAATTGTATCTATGTGGTGTTTTAAACACCAAGGACAATATTTATTTAATGGGGAGGGGAATATAACACCTTGTTTTCTCCCACGATTATAATTATACACAAACTTCATATGTTAACAATATGAGTCATGTAATTGTGTTTTGATTTTTATATAAACATCAAAATATTGACTAGGAGGGAACAACCTTGATAAGTACTATCCATGATACACCATAGGAAATTGATGAGGTAGAGGGACTGATGGAATGGTTGATTGAAGTGGAGTTGAGATGCATCAGTGAAGAAAATAGGAAGCTTTCACAACAAGCTAATATATGCTTGCAAACATAATAACTTCGCCTACCAGCATATCATATTGATGAGGGGACCATGTGACCATTAAGATAAGGTCGCAGAGGTGGTTAAACAATTAATTATTGTGACAATTGGTTCATATAGAGAGAGAATGGTTGATTGAACAACTGACGGGGGAATGTACCATGGAACCACCCCTTATGATTATGACTGGAAGAGATAGTCTGTGTAATTAAATTATGATTTTGAATGTTGTAAGAAAATTTATGCTATGATGTTTGTTATTTCTCGGCTAATTCATGAAAGCAACTTGGCATAAATTGTTGCCTACTTGAGCATTGTATATTCCTATGTGGAGAAGCCATCAAACCCTATAAGGTTTTATCCTTAAGGATTCGTAACTTGTAGTGGCTATAAATTGGGGTTCAAGCCCTTGTAGGTCAGGAATGAAGTCTTTTGGAACCCAAAAAATGGTTAATTTCTTGAAACAAAGTGATGTCACTCCTAAAAAATGAGTGTTATCTAGCGAAGAACAATAAATGTCGATCTGAAGAGATCAAGACTGTTAATCGATGGATTGTTCAGAGTGAAGGAATCATAGAGAACCATCAAGAGTCATGGGAAATATTTTGAGTGATGGACTTCGAAAGAATCGTTCAAAGTGGGGTTTTTGGAAGGAAATCCCATGTGCCATGAGAATGACCCCGAACGAGATGCTTCAAATAATTGAGTGAAAATCCAATGGAGGTTTGATCTTGACCATAGATCTTTGAATGGAGAGATGGAAATATAGTCGTTGATATGTTGTCAGTCCCGCCTAAGTTAAGAAGTGAAATGTTAATGTTTTGAATGATGCGGCTTTCCAGCAAGGCAGATAGGATGCTCCTAGAATGACATATGTCAATCATGAATTCGTGACGAGTTGAGTAGGGTCCAATGAGATAGGAAAACCTTGGGCGTCATACGAATATCAACCTTCGGATGGGAGACCCTGACATGCATATATGTTGTCCATTGAGGAGAAGGAAATATTCCTCGATACCTCGAGTTCAGAGCTGTCAAACTACTCAAACCATTCAAATTCCTAATGGAAAGTATCGTGAGGGAATATTCCTTGATACCATATCCATCAAAGATGGACATAAAGCACACCAAGAGAAATTTTGAGTGCTGATGATTGTAGGTTTACGTGGGCTAATGCCACCTCAGCTCCATGATGTCGCTAAGCTAGATGGCACAAGCTACGGGATACCATGTGGCAATGAGTCAGATGTCGACCTTGATAATTCGGTACAACTTTGGAGGGTCATAAATTTCATTATAGAGCTCCTTTTGGAGAAAAATCACAGTTGTTGGGAATATCTTGATGAGCAGAAGATGATGGATCTGGGAAAGAGAGAGTTTGAGATGGTTTAGTAGAAGAGAAATTTTAGTGCCCATCCCTTAAAAGGCTACTTAGGGGTAGGGTGTTTTTTACGGGAGATAGGTTTATATAGGGATATTTCATATTCCCAACCCCCCTATATGTCAGGAAATGAGAGACACTTCCACACTAAACCTAGAAGAAGAGAAGAATAATTTAATAAAGAACACAAATGACACAACAATCACACAATACACCAAGATTTTACCTTGGAAACCCTTAACCAAGAAAACCAACATTCCTTTGAGCATTCTTATCTCTTTTTGTCTTATTCAATCTGAATAAAATGTTACATGTATAACCTTGGTCCACACCTAAGACAAAATTGACATCATACCCTCTTTCTTGCACAAGAAAAACCTTGTATCCAATCAGACTTACATCTACATGACCAACAACCTACGACTTACTCATGCATTAGAATATTTTGCATTAGCCTTTACCGCCTTACAACAAACATCTTCATGGGATTTACAACAGGAAAAACCATAAATATTGGTGCCCAAAAGAGATTATAGATCCATGCAAATCATTTGCTACAAATCTCACAAATCCAGGGATTATGTTGTAGTCGGCTTACCAGTCGACTACTAGTCAGCCTTCATTCAATATTTGGGTGGTCATCTCATGCCCACACTTCAACCTCTTATTTTTTGACTTGTCATCGATATCTTCAACTTCGAATTTACCCAATCGACTACCTAGACCTTTGATTTGTTGTCGATCCACCTTGACCTTTGATTGTCAGTTGATTCACCTCAACTGGACTTTCACTGCAAAGAATATAACAACCCAACATTCTCCCACTTGTTGTCTTCTTTGCTAAAACAAGATATTATTGAACTTTCATTCAAAAAATTGGAGAGATAATCATGAAGAAGACAAACTTCTAGGTCTGAGAGATGACCTTCATACATTGCTTGGAAAAGATCAAGGAAATGGCACTAGGTGGAACTACCTCGGGTATCTTGTACAATTTCCTGTCCAAAGTAATAATAAGACTGCGAGGCCTAGACTCATATACAACATGACGTTTCCATAAATAAGTTTTGCCCAAAAGAACATCACAAACTTCAAGGGGAGAAACATCACACAATACCTCATCTTTGAAGGGCTCTATGCCATAATACATGCGACATTGTTGGTTGATGCAAAGATCACTTCCTTGGTGGAGCCATCCAATGGTGTAGGGATGCGTGTGTGGCATTGTTAGCAGGGAAAACCACTTGATGATATCCGTTGAGATGAGGTTCTTCTGGATATCGCTATCAATGACGAAGTGCAACAGGGTGCCTTTCACCCACATCTGTGACTAAAAGAGGCGCTCCCCCTCCTCTGGCTCATCAGGTTCACTGGGATGTATCTTAGTGGTATAAATGGTGGAAGTGGGTTCTGTGTCAATGATACATCTCCCCTTTTCTGGTTCTGACTATGATTCAAAACTTGCATCTAATTCAAAGACTTTCATCTCAGTCACCAATGACTACTTTGAGTGGAAATTGACAATGTTATGCCAGGGGTTCTTATGGAAGTCGCACCACTTCCCAATATCTTTCTTCATATTTACATTGTCCTTCTTTGTTTGTGGCTTAGACTGGTTGTCCTAAGGTTGTCCATATTTTCTCTGCCCTTTTTTCTACAGGTTTTGGCTACCCTTCCCTACTTCTCCCGTGAGGGGTTCCTAGACCCAAACTATTGCGATTTTTGTTTAATCTTATGCTCGATTTTGATGGCATATCGATAGGTCGCGCCCAAGGAAGATATTTATAGAAACTCCATTTCTTCCTGGATGTATCTATTAATACCACCACGGTACTTTATCACTATATGTTATTCATAATATTTGATACCCAGCTTGGTGCACAAGGTATGGAAGATATTTGTGAAATTTGGCACTACTTGGTCCCTTTCCTTTCACAGTGTGGTCCATTTTGTATATAGGTCATCATAACTTCTGACAAGGTAGTATTGTTCCTTAATAACATCCTGGAAGGACTCCCAGGTGAGTATGACTGTAAATAATGAGGGTTCCTCTATTGCATTTTTCTCACAGAAAGTCTCCAACCAATATTTGACATTGGGGATGGCTTTAAGGAGCGCAAAAGTAATCCTTTCTCTATTCGAAAAGTTATGGACCAAAAAATACCCTTATAGTAGATTCAACCATTTGTCTACAACATATGCATCTATATGAACTTCAAATATAGGAATATAAAAGTTGATATGTACCTTGAATGGGGCAGTGCCTTTTCTCAAGGAAGATGCATCACTTGCTGGCAGTTGTTGAAGGATTTGTGCAAAACTATCCATCATCTTGTTCCTCTGTTGCATGAGGGATTCCTCAAGCAACAGCTTGAAAGTATATCCTGTCTCGTCATATTTCTTTTCTCCCAACATGGAATTTTGCTTGGGCGTGCGAGAGCCTTTGTCCTCAAGAGAAACAATCTCAAGAACCAACTCTTTGTACCCTGACCTCGTCAGGGACATGCATTAAGAACGATAAGGACCACACCACTCTGATACCACTGATCTATATTTTATGAGAAGAATGAAATGAATATAGATCTATATCATTAACACATAGATTTAATGAACAATAATATAGATACAGTAAAACTTGGCTTCTATTAATAAAGAAATATGTTGAAACTGTAAAATGCAAACTCAAACAAGCTTTCTAGAATGGTGGCGACTTATCTTTGAGAAGATATGTGACGGTTGCGCTCATTCACAAGAAGATGAGTACAATGAGGCTATAAAATAATTTTTACAATAAACATGAATTCCAAAACCATAGACATCCAAAATCCTAAACCTAGGAGATGAAGCTCCAAGACTCATGTGGGCCCCGTTGGGGTAAGTTGCTACGTCAACTTCCCAAGGTCATAAATTTTTCATATGATATTCGTTTTATGTGCATGATATCCCATTGGAAAGGTATATGCACATGTTGATCCCTAAAAAATTTGTTTAGGAACTCAAAATGGCCCCAGAAGTTCAGAACTCGAAAACTAGGAAAAACAAACTGCCAAACTAAAAAACTACCAATATGAGTCAGTTGGAATAGGTGGGTGGCCACCGATATCCACCTGGATCAATGACTGATTCTCATGTTTTCCCAACATACCTACAAGAGTTTTATCGAAGGCATCAGTTGAAATATATAATAGGAGAGACCAATTTGGCCCCCTCAAGATTGGTGTTTGCGTAATTTTTTTCTTTTAGTATTTCAAAAGCATGTTGGCAATGATCATCCTAGAAATGGTCAATATCCTTGGTGATTAATTTAAACAAAGGGGTTTCTATCTTTTTAAAGTGTTCTATGGATCTTCTGTAACAACTAAAATTTCCTATAAAACTTCTTACTTATTTTAAAGATTTTGGAATTGGAAGGTTTGATATGACTGTTATTTTTGTTGGGTCCACTTCAAATCTGGCACTGGATATAAAATGGCCAAGAAAATACCTATTGTTTGCAACATTCAAAATTTAGCATCACTCAAAGCAAGGTTAGTTTCCTTTCACTCTATCAAAACCTTTTCTAAATTCTCTAATGCTTCAAGAAAAGTATCATCATACACATAGAAATCATCCATGTAGACATCCACACACTCATGGATCAGATAAACAAAGATAGCTAAGAGTATTCTCTGAAAATTAGGAAGGGAATCACATAGTCCAAAGGGTAACACTTTACAAGAATATGTTCCCCAAGGGCATGTGAAAGTTGTCATGTCTCGGTTCTCAAGTGCAATCCTGATCTGGTTATACCCACTAAAGCAATTGAGAAAAGAGAAGTATTTTTTTCCTTGTTAATTTCATGGTAATCAACACAAATATTCCACTTCCCATCGGGTAGATAAATTTGGCATATAGCAATTTCTGTAATTCTTCTTTGACAATCTCCTTAAGAGAAGGGTTTATCCACCTTTGTGGTTGCATAATGGGTTGAGCATTCTCCTAAATATAGATATGGTGGGTGAAAGTATCAGGGTGAATTCCCTTCATATCTTGATAGCTCCATGCAAAGGAAACAATATGTTTTTGCAACATTTTAATTAATTATTCCTATCGAGAACTGTCAAGTTGGGAATTTATATACAAAAATTTACCTAGATTGGTATCAATAGGAATTGTTCTTGATTATGTCATATCAGTGGTTACTACAAAAAATTTTAGTTATGAGGAAGTATTAAAATCATAATTTTCTTGAAATTTTTAGCTAAATATATTATCAAGAGGTAAATCAAAATACTGCAAGGGATATAAATTAACTAAAAATCTTTGAAGTTGCTTTTATTCGTTAAGTTCTTTGAATTGCATGATTTGATCTGTTATAGAAATGGATTGAACATTTTTCTCATCACTATTGATAGTGTCTAACCATGGAGTGTTTTCAAGTTCATGAGATCATTTGGCTAGAGGATATAGAGTTACATTCTTCATTGAATCTCCATGAGAAATCAGCGTGTTCCTGGACCTATAGATAATAAATGAAATTGTGGTGCCCATCCATGGCCTTCCCAAGATCAGAGATCACCTCCTGAAGGGGTTATGGGCTGCAAGGCCATAAAGTCAACATGATACTCCAATTAATATAAGGAAACAATCACATCATCTAACATACCTTTTGGCTTGATCTTAGATCTATCTACTAATTCTAAAACAGTAGGTGTAGTGCGAAGGTTAAGTAACTATAATTGTTCCATGGTATGCAATGGCATGATGTTAATGGCATCCCCTAAATCATTAAGGGTGTTTGGGACAAGAGAATTATTGGTGTGTACTGAAACAACCAGATTGTCTGGATCTTGATATTTTTCTACAAAGGTTTGTCCTGACATAAGGTATGTTGATTCCTCCACAAATTGAATTTGTGTGGGTTATATCTTCCTTCTTTTGTGTTTCTTGACACAAAGTTCCATGATGGTATTGGTATAGATAGGTATGTCCTTAATGGATTTCAATAAGGGGAATTTGATGCAAACATTCCTTAATTTATAGACTAAGTCAAACTTAGGATGAATAATTGGTTTCTCCAAGGCCAACCTTTATGGGTAAGGAGGAAACTTGGAAGGTTGAGGAGGCTCTAAATGTGGGGAAGTTTTATTTATTTAGACATTATTGTTGATTTTTTTGGGAGTTTCTTCCTCTTGATATTCTTCAACAATTGTTGGAGAGTCTTTATTAAGCACCCTTCCTGGCCTAAGTTGAATTTCTTGTAAGTCCACTAGAGTGACTAGGTAGGTGGGAAAGGTTTGTAACTAAACAGTAAAAGTTGGTTGAGTTACATTATTATTGGGCTTAGGAAGTGGTTAAGTGGGAAACTCTGTAGGTCTTGGAGGTGGGTTAGTTTTAAGTTGTAGTTGTAGTTTTTGGGGTTGTGTGATTTGTAATTGTTGAGGTGGTGGTGGTGGAATTTGTTGAGGATATGGTTGTTGTGGATATTGTTGAGGTGGTGGCATAGGGTATGATTGTTGTGAAGGTGTGGGATAAGTATAGGTAGGTATGTTCCCATAGTTGGGTCCCTGCCACCCTTTTTTCCAAGGACGGTTGTGAACCTATTTTTGGGTCCATCCTTGCCAAGGCACGGTAGGATCCAAGTATTTTGGTGCATATTGTTGACTAGGAAAATATGAATTAAATTGAGATGTGGGGTTTGAAATAATTCATGGTTCCCTTGTTTTCCAAGGCATTTTTGGTGAAAGTGTACATAACTATTTGTTTGCTTGATTCTCCCTCTAGTACACTACTTTGAGTCCTAGTAGAGTGGGGCATTGGTCTTTCAGATGGTCTCCTGCACAAATGGCATGGGTTTTAATAACATCAAGGGGGGAATTATATTAATGGGTGTTTTTCTCTACATTTAGGACAAAAAATAGAAAGAGTTTCCTTTTCATATTCTTTTTTTTCTTAAATTGTAAAGTATCTAAGTGTAAACCAATAGTGCCAAGAAGATCGGTCTTAAAATTTTGAAGAAAAATTCTTAATTCTTCCCTAGTGACATCACTTGTATAAGATTTAGTAATTTTAGAGAGAGTGTGCCTTGGTCCTTTACCAGATCTATCATGGATTTGAGAACATCTTCTGTACAAATCACAATTTTCCTCAAATCTTAGTCAAGAAACATTTCTAGATTCCATTAAACTGGGTAAATTTATGGATTCATCTAGTAGACCTCTCAAGAAAATGGTTCTTATTATCTTTAATTCTAACTTATGTTGTTTGTACCTTTGTAGCTTATACATGAAGTTTTCAAGGTAGTCCTTGAGTATTTCCTCTTCTTTCTATGTCATTTTGAAAATGTATTCCCTTAACTCTCTAGTCTTGCAGTAATCTTGGTATTTGTTACGAAATGTATTGTGAATTTGTTCCCAAATTATAATTGTATCCCCACCCAAACCCATAAACCAATGGATAGTTTCATCTTTAAGGGTGGTCGGGAATAACCTTAACTCTTGAGAATGAGAGGTATAGTCATAGCTATGAAAAAGAATATCAAATTCAAAGAGAAAGGAGTCAGGATCTTCCCTTACCATCCCATGGAAGTGAGGTAAAATTGAAGGGTTGAGTTTTTTAGTTGTACATTTGTCTCGGGATATACTATTGGAAATCTGAAAGTTACCTCTTCGGTCCTATGCACTTCATCTCCATCATTGGCATGTACCTCTCTTCCTTCAACCATGTGTATGTCCTTGAATGCACTATATTCTAAAGGTACGTGTGGAGACTCTAGTTCCAATATTGGGTTAAACTCTTCCTCCTCAGGTTGATGATTCGAGCATCCTACTACCTCTGCTTCTACTGTAGGATTTGTCAGTGGAACAATGGGCTTCTTGGCTACACTTGTAGTAGGTTTTTGTTTGGTGAAGATTCCTTTTGGAAATACACCTTCCTTCCCTCCTTTCGTAGACTTTCCTACCAATACTTTAGCATTTGAGATAGTATTTTTATCTAGTGAGACTACTCTACTTGTTCCCATAAATATACCTCTAGGGTCTCTAGCTCTATTCATACAGTACTAACATAGCTTTATAACTTATCAAGACAATGTACTCACCAAAGTGAATGTGTCTAGCTAGAACCTTCTTCAGAAATTCTGAAGAAAATGTGCCTTTGTGTCTTACCATTCACCATCCCTTCAGATCTAGTATGCCAGTACTTTGAAAGAAAGAGATCAAAAAAAGAAAATATATATTCTAAAGCATGAAAAAGTAATCCATAGAAGTTCTACTCCCTTGTAGCATCTCCCCGACAATGGTGCCAAAAATGTTGGGATAACTAATTGACTTAATTGATTAACATATAATCATCAATTCAGGGGCGTAATATTAGATGTGCCAACATTGTATGTG
>ML806495.1:187882-205213 GCA_009831015.1 Picea engelmannii | reverse complement strand
AGGGATTTTTATTTGGAATATTGGGCCAATTGGTATCATGGAAGATAAGATCATTGATTAACTTGGTCAAATAATGGAGATTTAACCCTTCCAAAAAGTCACAAAAGGTTGGTTGCAATTGGCTCAAATATTGGTAGGGTGCTCATGTTCTAGGGCTCACTCTCTCAACTATGTTGATTGTGCTAGAAATGAATCTTTTAGTGAAATGGTGAAGAGAGTCTTGTCTCCTTGTCTCTAGGGTTTTGAAGGGAAGTGCAAAAAAGTTAGAAGGAGGTCCTTTAAGTTTTGAACCTTGTGAGAGGGAGAGAGGAGTGTGGAAGTTTGATGAGGGCTTGATTTAGGGTTTATCCTTGTGTTTCCTTTAGGGTTTGAGAGATGACCTTTCTAATTTGGTCTCCATGCCTCTCTATCACTCACATAAATTACAATGGTTGTGAATTTGATGGATTCTTACCTTGCAAAGGTTGCACCAGATATCAATTTGAAGCTTCCCAAATTTAGTCGTTAGCAACATCAGTTGGTTCATTCGAGTTTAGTCATAGCTTCTCGAGCTCATGACCCACCATCAAAAACACCTAAAAACCATGACACGACTCCTCTCTGGGGATTCTCTGGCATCCAATTAGTTGAATATGGGTGACATTATGCGGTCTTCTTGATCATCATGTATGGGTCTTAGGTTGATGACTATATTCCAATTGTATGCCAAAGGTCCACTTTAAAGGGTCTATGTTGTGGTTTAAGGCCTTGATTGTGGCACATTATATCAATAATATTAATCTAGAGAATAATTCCCTATATCTATCCCCCGAACCATGGTATGAGACCCACCTTTCATGCAAAACATCTTCTAATGGAACCCATATCGCACTCTAAGGATATTTATATCCTATAGAGGGAATGTTTTGTGGTTAATTTGTAGCCTTGTGCATGGCCATTGGTCCCTAGAATATGACATCTAGGTCCTAAATTATTTATATAGAACCCAAAAAAAAAATCATAAGATGAAATCAATGCAATTTCTATTCCATATCTAGCTCAAGCACCATGAGCAAGTCCTTAGGTCACCACAAAAGACCATGAATGGGTGAACAAGTTGTCATGAAGAGCCTTGAACAAGTCCCCAAACCAACATAACATAACTTAATTGGCCTTTAAGAGGGATATATGCATCATGATTAGGTTTTGTACATTGAAAATGGGTGTAGAGGAATAAATATGGCAAGTTGGAAACAATGGCCTAAAGCCCTAACTAAACCTTCTCGAGCTCATGAACCACAATCTAAAAACACATAAAAACCATGACACGAGTCCTCTCTAGGGATTATTTGGCATCCAATTAGTTGAATATGGGTGACAATATGAGGTCTTCTTGATCATCATGGATGGATCTTAGGTTCATGACTATATTCCACCTGTATGCCAAAGGTCCACTTTAAAGGGTCTATGTTGTGGTTTAGGGCCTTGATTGTGGCACATTAGATCAATAATATTAATATAGGGAATAATTTCCTAGATTTCTCCCCCAAATCATCGTATGAGACCCACCTATCATGCAAAACATCTTCTAATGGAACCCATATCCCACTCTAAGGATATTGACCTCCTATAGAGGGAATGTTTTGTGGTTAATTTGTAGCCTTCTGCATGGCCATTGGTCCCTAGAATATGACATCTAGGTCCTAAATTATTTATATAAAACCAAAAACAAGTTCATAAGAGTCATGTGAAACCATTGAAAAAATAAACACAACCATATCATGTGCAACCATGAACTTAAGACCCATCATGTGCAACCATTGAAACAATAAAAACAACCATATCCATGGCTTCTCGAGGTATTTTTTAAATGGGCGATTGGAAATGTTGAAGTAATTTAAGGAAGGTTTACATACTAATTAAAATTATTTTATTTAATAATTGGTTCATCATCTTGATGATGAACTTCTATCATGATTTTCTAATTGAAAATATTCTTATATGTTTTGGAAACAGAGGGAGTAAATCCTCATAGATTCAAGGACACAAAACATATATAATTTTTTATAAAGTATAATTGATATAGATATATGAAGAAGAAAACCTAAGAGTAAGTCTTTGTAATAAATAATGAAGGATACAAGGAATGTTTACCATAGGCTTTATTTTAATCATCTATAACATCATGGTATGAAATCACGATGACCACTTTGATGTCATATCCTTATCAGAATCAGATATGCTAGTTTCATGAAGTCACTTCATTCCCTTAGAGGGGCATTAGGTACAATTTTCATATTTGAGAAGGAAAACCCAATGTCAATGGCCTCTACTCCATCCTTTGAGGGAGGACAAGGTTCCCCAGTCAACTCTTCTAGGAAGACTATATCAATTTTTTTTTAAGTCAATGGTTGTTGATTTTCCTTAGCAAGAGAAACTTCATCATCTCACATTGGTTACTTAGGAAAATTCCAATTTTTTTATATGGATTTGGTCCCTTTTTCCCTTGAAGGATGAGCTCGTGCATGGGGATAAATATTGTGTAGATGTCCTGTAAGTTGATGAATTCAACACTAGAATGTTGTGTTCTCATAATTCAAAACCTGAATCCACCTAAAACTTTCATTTGAGGGTCATTTTATATGGAATACTCTTACTCAGGTCTATTTCAACATATAATATGTAGGTGTATGTACATAATCTTGTTATAAATTTCCAAAACTGATTTTATGTAACTACTGAAAGTATTATCAATATCCTAAAAAATTGATATATACCAAGAATGAAATGGAAAATCGGGGAGGTTTACCCAAAGTGTCATTCTAGTAATTGACATAAAGTTAGGATCAAAATTTGGAAATCAAGGAGATATAAAAATCCCCACTCTTCCTCAAAACCAGGGACCCTACTCTAAAACTTTCTTATAAGCAACATGGTAAAAAATATGAATTAAAAAAACACCTTTGGAGCAGAGAGGAATATCATAATTCTTTTTCCATGTTGAGTGCATCCATTGGAACAACGTTAATGAAGGAGGCCAATAACCATTAAACCATTAAATATGCTCCTTAAAGGACATGTGTTTTGAAGTTGAAAGCACCTCATGTTATAACATTATTTGGTTACCAGTGACCATGGATTCCTTTTTTCCCAAGATATTATCCATTAAATATCTTTGATCCACATGAAACATATGTTAAATTGTTTTTTTTTATCATACCCACATTCTTCCTTTGAGAAATGCACTAATACCCATGTGTTTCCTTTAAGAAAGGCAGGGTGTCTTCCAAAAATTGTAAAAAGTAAAAAATGAGCATTAATTATGCACTCCTAAGTGGGGTTTATGAGATCCGTGCAACTGTACAAATCTAATTATTATTGCTAAAAAAATTAACCAACTTGTGATAGTATAAATTGGGTTCAAATGTTGGAGAAAGGACACCAACCATTCTAGTACCCTTATGCTAGAGCATTATCTTGAGAATTTAGCCTTGGATTTTTATGACTAGTTCCTTTTGTAGAAACCCTTGTTTTTGGGATTGGATCTCTTTCTTAGACTCTAGGATCTAAATCCTTGTTGATTTTCCAATGCACATATGGCAAGGAGTTTGAAGCGGAGTTGAAGTCTATATGTAGTCCAAGTAGAAGGAACCTGAAATCTACTAACAAACATTATTTACATTTGTCTCTCTTGCGACGATATCAAATGATGCTTGGATTCACTTCGTATCTGGTTTATCAACTTGAAATTAAAATTTGATACTTTTTAAGCTAGTTGGACCTTGATTCAAATACAAATACGAAATTTGGAATCATTAACATATCTACTAGAACATATGAAAAATAGGGTTTATGGTTTCCATGATGATATGATGATAGAAGAAAGTGGGTGTGTGAGTGAAATTTGAGTCTAGAAACCCTCTCATATCGTTAAGGCATGCGAATAGTCTATCCAGGTCAAATTTCAATGCATACAGATACAGTTTGAAAAAATTTCAACATTGGCCCCATTCACATGTCACTGTTGCCCACCGCTAGTATTTTTATGGTCTTGATTAAGAAATCAACGAAAAAGAGGGATTTTTCATCACAAATATGACACATATACATTGTATGTACATTAATGTAGAACCTGAAACAAAAATAAAGAAAGATTGACGAAAACTTAAAACTTGAGTCAACCAAATTATGTACTTTGAAAGCAAATTAGGGTTTATGGTTTACATGATGAATTGATGATGGAAGAAAGTGGGTGTGTCAATCAAATGTGAGTCCAGAAACCCTCACATATCATTAAGGTATGCAAATATTCTATCCATGACAAATTTCAGTGCATATAGAAACTGTTTGAAAAAATTTCAACATTGGCCCCATTCACAGGTCATTGTTGTTGGTGTCGAGTCCTAGTACAATTTTCATTCCTCGTTACCTGTTCCTTGTTCCTTTACCATGGTGTAGTCCCCAAGATCCATTATTTTTGTACAAAACATACTAATGGCATAAAATGTCCCACACAAAGACCAAATTAATATCCGCTACATAAGTCTTTTGTCTTTTTTCAAGGACTATGTAACGAATATCAATTCTAAGAAGATTCAAATAGGACCTAAGAACCTTAAGTTATTTCCTTAACCATGGGTGACATAACACTATCATTCAGTAGTTAAATTGTTACATTTCATTGTCAGACATCATGTGTACTGAGGGCTTGAGCAATCACAAAGGAAACATACAAAGAAATTACGAAAGAAATTACCACCAAAAAAAATATACGAAAGAAATTACCTTGATGAAGGTATGCCAGTCCTGAGTTTTTAACCCACCAAATTCGCCTTTATTTGCTAATATATTCTTGATGTTTGAAGAAAATCCTATTGGAAATATAATTTTTCGAATGAGCTCTTTTACAACATTGTTTTCATCTTCTTTAAATAACCATGGGAGGCTATTTCGATCAACTCCATTAGTCCTATTTAAATCAATAATATTTAGCATTGCATGATTGGCTTCTTGAATGCCACTACAAATTTTAGAATTTTTTTCTTTGTCATGCCTTCCATCAAAGATTCTCCACAACATTTATGTTACATTCTTCCCGATATGCATTGTGTCAAACAAATAAGTTATTTCTAGTTTCTCATAGTAGGGCAACCTACTGAATTGTTTGGGGAAAGTTTTCATTCCTCGTGGAAGCAGATCAATGCCTTGATGACCAACTATATGTTACATAACTGAAATTAACACAACAATTGTTAGATTATACACAATAGACATGAGAGTTAAACATAATTAAAAAATTTAATATATTGCATATGATGATGAAGATTGACTTACATTGACGATTTGATCTATTATATTCCAATTTCCATGTGTGTGGTGTCATTCTTCGTGGTTTTATCCCACTCTCCTCTTTCCCATTGAAAAAATGTCTATCGGTATTTCAATACCTATGGTTCTTAGGGGGAAGGTGCCTATATTCATCAAACACCTCCTTTCCTAAACTTATTGAACGACATGATCTCATCCTAGGAACACAAACTGGACATGCAAACTTACCCTTTGTTTGAAGACCTAGAAGATACGCATCAATGGAAAAATTATTTATATAGCAAGAAATTATTTAAAAAACAAACATTATCATATCATCAACATCTAACTTATTTAAGTGAAATAGTGTGTTACATACCACAAAAATGTGTTAGTCCTAGTGCATCGTGAATTGTCCATGTAAGAATCCCATGGAATTGAAATCCTCTTTGACCTATTGGTTTAGAGATGTCATACATAGTGATGTAGTCCCATAACTTTAACAACTTAGCAATAAGAGCCTCAATATATACATTCATATCTTTCACTTGGTACTTACCTAAACGGTTAAAAAATACACATAATTACTACACCTTGTATACATATATGAAATTGTGTAATGAACAAGACAAATGAAATGTTAAACATTAAAAAAACAATATCGTTATAAAAATATACCTGGAACAATCATTGCCAAAATTGTGTGCTCTCTCTTTATTGACATCCAAGGAGGAAGGTTATTGTTTATAACAAAAATAGGCCACACCGAGTAGATAGACCTGAGCTCACCAAATGGATTTAGACCATCAGCTGCCAATGAAATCCTAACATTACGAGGTTGTTCTTTAAAAAATGGCCATCTTTCTTTGATATTTTTATATAAAAAACCATCTGCAGGCATTTTAAGAACATCATCTTCACTTCTATTCTGTGCATGGTAATCCATAAACTATGTTATGTTCTGACATCTAAATAGTTACTGTAGGCATGGAATTATGGGAATATAACGAAGAACCTTGTGAGGCACCTTTTTTGTTAACTGATCAGTTGGATATCTACTGATTTGACATTGCGGGCAATTCGATTAAGATTCATATTGTCCATAATATATGATGTGATCATTGGGGCATGCATCAATAGCCTAATATTCCATTCCAATTTCTTTCAGAATGACAGATAATTATCAGTATGTGCGAGGTAACTTATTTGGTGATGGTAAGAAATATTCACCTATCAACCTACAACAAAAATACACAAAAAACAAATCAATACTGAAAATTATATTAATCATTATAAATATTGCATCCTTAATTTAGACATCAATTGACATTGAAAATAAAATAAAATAAAAGTTGAAAATTGCATAAAACTGTAAAATTGTGTTGCTTACCTTAGGATCTATTTCATACATGTGTTTGACAAACCATTTTGATACCTTCAAGTTGACCAACAAAATTACAGGAGAGAGAACACTTTTTTTGCGCCTTCATATTGGGATTCAGTGGCATTTTGAAGGATAGGTTTATCCAAAATATATTCATCATCATTGTCCTCATCACTGTCATCATTAACATCCTACAAGTTGACATCATCATCCATTGGAGAATTATAAATGTCTTGGATCAATCTATTTGTCCCATCATCATCAATTGTAGTATTAATATCATCATTTTCCATAGGAAAAACGTGATCATCATTATCCACATGATTAAGTTCAGCTTGTTCTTCCGTATTATCTCTATGAAAACGTCTCCTGCTATCCGACATCACATTCTTAGGATGATTTTTCTTTAATAAAAATGATAGAAGCAATAAAATACAGTTAGAGTATATCACAAATATTATTTTGAAAGATAAATTAAAAAAAAAACAATTAATGTATAATACCCTTAAATATCTATAATAACTAATTACTTACAATGGGACGATATTCATTGCCCTCTTCAATGTGCCCATTCTCCCTACAATGTTTTTCAACTATTTTTAAAGGTAGTCTTCTTCCATTAAAACCCTTGCATTCATAACAAGGGCAATAACATTTCCCATCACCATGAATCACCATTTTCCACGTTAACATAACAAGCTCTCTTTTCTCATCTGGAGTTGACATTGTAATGACCTATTACAACAAATCCATTGAAACATGATAAATACAATATACAAATCTATTCAAATAATTTGGTATATATTTAGATATTTGTAATGAAAATTATACAGCATGTTCAGAAAAAATAAGGGGCAAAGCATGAAACCTAAAATCAGCTAGAAAAAATAAGGAACAAAACATGAAACTAATGCATTTCATATCCAACGTACAACACTGTCTATTTGGGAATCTAAATGACACTTGGTTCTCAATGAGTCAATGACCGTTTCATTCTCACACGTGCCATAGTTGGTCATTATAACGACTTAATTTCTTCGCTATAGAGACTAACTCATGGTTGGTCTCCGTAGCGACAAAAGTTCTTTGCTATAATGACCAACATGGAATGTTGGTCGCTAGAGCGACGAACAGTTGGACCCCGGAAAAAAAAAGTAAATTTAGTCCAAGAAAAGCAAAACAAATATGATGAAATTTTAAACTGTCGTAATATTTCGTTGTAATTTCCACCCAATGTAGTAGTGAATGTTGTAACACATTAAATTTATCGATGATATCAAACATTACTGTATTATATTAATAATAATGGTTAATGTGGATTGAATTTTATTTACCTTATACTGCAAAGTGGTTCTTGGTAAATTCCCCAAGATTTTTCGGTGTTCAACTCCAACTTTATAGTTGTACTTGTAACCACGTTGGATGTCTTCCTCCATGGTTTTAGTACCGAATTTGTCACCCTACATTGCATAAGAGCATGTATTTTTAATGTTATTCTTTGCAATTACCTAAAAATTTGAAGGCGATACAAATAAGATATTTGTGTACTTACAATTCGTGACTACAACTTGAAGTAGTTTCCCTAGATTAGCTTGTACTAGCCACATTTGGCAAGCCTCTCTTTTGTTTCCTTTGAAATTTCAATCAACCTATCATATATACCACAATTTGATTTACATCTAGAAAAATTTGAAGGTATTGAATTGAAATTGTAATTTACCTTCTGGGACTAGCGGTTGTTTTTCCTTCATCTGTCAATTTCTTCTCTTTTGCATCCTCAATGAGGGCCTTCCACTCCCTCTCTGGAATCATCAAAGGATGCTCGTACCTATAATTTTTTTTCAAGTGTTTCCTATATGTTAGTCATGTATATTTTAAATATTGGCCAACTGCGGCAGTGGCCAAGGTCTTATTAAATGTTTCTACACCAAAAAGACTTTCAATATAATCCATCAATTCTTTTTTGAGGTTGGAATTCTGGGAATTCCACCTCTCCCGTATGGTGGGCCCAAAAATCAACAACACCTTATTCTCCAAGGATCTATAAAAATTGTTGTTCCCTACACGAAAAAAGATTATATGATTATTAATTTTAAAATAATAATTTAGATGATTTATATATTTCTACATAGAGGAAATGAAACAATTAAAATTTTAAAAATTACCTGGGACTTTAACTTGATTTAATGGAAGCCCTTCCCCGTTGACCATAAATGTTCCCTTAAGGTTCCCCATATTGGTCACACGTATTTATTTATGAAAATAAAGAATATAGTTGATCAAATCATCAGCCTCATGTCTATCACCACCTCCACAACCTACCTATGTGGTCGCTTCCTCGGTGTGCATGTCGTGGCTCCCACCTAATGGTGTGGAAGGTGGAGATCTGAATAGTGGCTTGATGGAAGATTTGCGAGGGCCAATGTCGGGACCCTATGGCATCTGTGCAGTCTAACTACTACCGACACTATGCATTCTGGGGTCAACATGATCCAAAAATCTCTATACAAGAAAAAAAAAAACATTTTTTCGCTTAGATATATAAAAGTTAAAAATCGAGCTTTCATAATTGATCTTATGACAAAAAAATAAAACAACTTGAAATTATGGTTATTACCTTATATGTCTTAAGCCTTGTCATAACTTCTTTGATCCTTTCTTCAACCTCAGGAGTTTGATCTAGAATATCTAACAAGTTAGATAGTTCCTTGTTTGCTTTATTGATATTTTTTTAAAATAAAACCATAGGGTCGGGGGATTCATACAAATCCATTTCATCGAGAGAATCATCATCATGGTCTATTGACTACATATTCAAAAAAATAAATGATAATTCAGTTATGTAAAAAAATAAAATAATTGATCGCCAAAGAAATAAAATGCACATTAAATGCAATTCAAAAATTGTTTTCCGTTTACCTGTTCTGAGGCCACTTTTGATTTACCATGATCATCTTTCCACATTACAGTAAAATTAGAACCATGATCATTATCATAAGAAATAAATTCAAATGTATGAGAAATCCTCCCTCTTTATTGACTTCCAAGGAGGAATGTCATCGTTGATAAAAAAAATAGGCCACACTGAGTAAACAGACCGAAGCACTCCAAATGGATTAACACCGTAAAGAACATAGTGAAAATCATAAAATATAAGAGTCATTGCTTACAGATTAGGTAAATTAGTATACGTACCTCCCTCATAATAAAAATGTTTGTATCTATTCGATTCAAATTGTAATCAGTCAATAACTCTTCCCATGTAGATATTGATTTTATTGCACATACAAATACACGGTTTCCTTCACACCCATCAAATACGCAATTGGGTCTCTTATTTGTGGTCGCGGGTCATGTACTGTTTATAAACCTTGCAATATTCCCCATTTCTTTTGGTCTTCCATCAATACAGATAGTTGCTCCTTTATTTTGATCATTATCTTTTACCTGTATATAATTTGTAGGCAAGCCATATCTTTGCATACTTTTTGTATATTGGACTATTCGTATCCAATATTTGTAGATATAATAGGGTCCAATGTACAATATCAATTCTGTTAATCCTTCATAGAATACCTTTATGCCATCCATGGAAAATATCCCTAAACCATGTAATGATGATGGATCAATCTAATATATCCTTTTGTTTACACAAAAATCAATGTTTATTTTAGGAAGATCCTTGAGTACCCATAATTTCACTATATGTTTGTATATCAAGGGAATCTCAATTTATTTTATGTTCTCATGATCATAAGAACATGATCCCCCTTTCTCAAGAAAAAATTCCATGCGCCTATGGAATTTTCTTCTGACCTTCTCTCCTCTACTTGATCTCTTCCTGTTAGACCTTCTAGATATCTCACTTTCCTCTATTCTACCTGAAAGTTCCTCACTCAATGAAGATAGATATCACAAATACTTGTTTTCTTGTATGTCCTATAACACCGTAAATGAATGAAAGTGACTTTCAGATCTATTTTATGCATGATAATATTTACCTAGAATGTTGAAACGTGTGGCATAAGCTTGATATATTTTCTCTTGAATTTCCTAGTGGATTAGGGTTGTTAAGAAGTGAAATATAATCTATTGTTTCTAGTGTTTTATTGTATTTCACATCATCCCCAAGGATGTAAATTCTTAGGGACTATATCTGGGAAACTCTAGGAAAGAGGTAAAATTTCTGAAGTTAAAAACACTAAGTTTTCAATTTATAATTTCATCAAAATTTTTAATTGAACTTTTTACACAAAAAATTGTTTTTCAGAGTCAATTAAACAAACACAAAATTTCTACTAGAACCCAACAAGATAATGGTGGTGTTGGATTGATGTAAATGTGGCATCATCGGGTATAGTGTCGGGTGGTATAACAATGTGTCTACACAACTAAGTTTTGGAGGTGAATTTTGATTTCTTGGGATTAGTTAAATTATTCCATTGGTGCTTGGAATTTATTTGTTGAGAATAACTAGTGCATTTCTTATGTATATTGTTGAACCCTCGTAAGAATTCCAATGGTCACAATTTCAATCTATAGAACCAATAGATGATTATAACCTTTAGATATTTCATTCACAAGTTTTTGGAGGTATATATGGATGATTGAAATGTATATAAATTGTTGAAGGAACATATTAGTTTGTTGAAGTTAATGTTTGTTAAATGTAGGCAGCTCTAGATCTCCCTAAATTTGAAGAAGTGCATATTCTATGTACCATTTGACATTTTGTTGGGACACATTGTCTGCAAGGAAGGAGTATTGGTGGACCCTTCCATGATTGTTGTCATTATGAATATACTTAAACCAACTAATGTTAAATATGTGTAGTCTACTTTGGTACATAATAGCTACTATAGAAGGTTCATCTACAATTATGAGAATTCCTATAGTATTAGGGGAATACTATAGGAATTTGCATAGTTGTAGATGAACCTTCTACAACTATAGATGAATACTATAGGAATTCCTATAATATTAATCATAGAACAATTATAAAAATTTGGGATTGATGGTATTATTTAGCTATGTGTGATGGATCATTAAAGGAATGATATTATATGGGAATGCCATCAAGGAGTTACAAGAGGGAATGTTGGAGGAAAAGTAATAGATCACAAGATTGTCCAATCTTGTCTTAGGTGGCCAACCATATTTGAGGGCTCTAAGGAGTATGCTATAACTTATGATGTCTATCAAAAAGTAGGTAAACCTTATAGGAGAGATGAACTAACCTTGAATCCAGTAAGGGATCTACAACCTTTTGAGAAATGAGATATTGACTTTGTGGGATACATTAAACCTCCTACTCTCTAATTCTAAAGCTTGATATATCATTAATGCAACTCATTATCTCACGAACTATGAAAAAGTTGCACCTACATAGGATTTTATGATTGATAATGTAGCCAAATTTATTTTTGAGAATTTTATTAGAAGGTTTGGTTGCCCAAGGAATTTGACCAGTGACCAAGGTAGGAACTTATTGAACACCACTATAGCTACTTTTAGTAGGGAATTTATTATCTAGAATCATAAAATTATCCCCTATCATCCTTGGGCTAATGAGACTAGAGAATATTTAATAATATTTTAGGGAAGATTTTGACTAAATTTTTCTATGTAATAGAGATGGCTGGGATGAGAGAATTCCTATAGTATTATGGGAATATAGGACCACTACCAATAAATTACATAAGAAACCACCTTTTTAGTTGGTGTATGGTCATGAGGCTATTGTTCCTATATAATTTGTGGCTCCTATCTCTATATTTCCCATGATGCCCATATGATATATGAAGATCTAGTTGCAAAACAACTAGCTGAGTTAATGCAATTAGAGTAATTGAATAATATTAGCTTATGGTTGATTTTCATCAATATGCATAGAAGGAAAGGTATAAATCATATCATTATCACTATATAAAGACCAAGTAATTTTCTAAAGGAGATTTAGTCCTCTTATATAACAATACATATTTAAAGAATCTTGGAAAGATACAAATGCACTACTTGGGACCATTTATAGTTGCATAAATTAGAGACTTAGGTGTAGTCCACTTGGCCTAGCTATATGGTGTTCTAAAACCAATATGGGTGAATGGAATTCACTTGAAGCCTTATATTTCTACTTCATGATGAAGTTTCATTTAGATCCTATAATAGGGAGTTGTATGGGTTAGGATTTTTTTTTTTTTTAGTTTCTCTTTGCATTGCAAGTTTGATTCAAGTTAGTGTGTTTGTTGCTAGTAAGTCTTTGGGTCCTTGAGTGTTTATTTATTTTATTTAGTACTATTAATTACTTATGGTAAACATGCCAAAGAATTTTGTTTATTCATTGAAGTCAAGCTATCTATGTCAATTCATGTTGAAGGTTGAAACTAAGAATCTTTCACAACTAAGAATATTTCACAAGTTGAGCACAACTACATCACCATATAGCGTGAAGGAATTTACATGCTTTATTCTCTATAGAAGTTAAGACACTACCTTATAGGAGGATCCTTTAACTTTTATACAAATCAATTTGCATTGAAATATTTGGTAAATAATCTTGTTCTAGAGGTTCATATTTGTACATGGTTGCTCTTTTTTAAATAATTCTTCTTTGAATTTGTGGTTAAACATAGTAAACATATTATAAGGATTGACCACCTCTTTAGGCTTGAGTCAAGAGAACCAGGTGGTGCATTGGATGATAATGTTCCAGATACAAACCATTAAAAGTAGAGGCTATCTTGAACTATATAGAGGAGACTGATTTGTTTCTAACTATTGGTGTTTCTCTTGAAGATTATTCCACAACTCAGAAGTATCAGTTAGTGGTTAGAGCTGCAAATTATTAGTTAATCTCATAACAATTATAAAAATTGGGGATTGATGGTATTCTTTATCTGTGTGTGATGGATCATTAAAGAAATGATATTTTATGGGAATGTCATCAAGGAGTTGCAAGAGGGAACATTGGAGGAAAATTAATAGATGACAAGATTGTGCAAGCTAGTCTTAGGTTGAAAACCATATTTAAGGGCTCTAAGGAGTATTCTAGAACTTATGATGTCTATCAAAAAGTAGGTAAACCTTCTAGGAGAGACGAAATACCCTTGAATCCAATAAGGGATCTACAACCTTTTGAGAAATGAGATATTGAATTTGTGGGATATATTAAACCTCCTACTCTCCAATTCTAAATCTTGATATATCATTACTGCAACATATTATCTGACTAAATGGGAAAAAATTGCACCTACGTAGGATTTTATGATTGATAATGTAGCCAAATTTATTTTTGAGAATTTTATTAGAAGGTTTGGTTGCCTCAGGAATTTGACCAATGACCAAGGTAGGAACATATTGAACACCACTATAGCTACTTTGATTATGGAATTTCTTATCTAGCATTATAAAAGTATCCCCTATCATCCTTGGGATAATGAGAATAGATAATATATAATAATATTTTAGGGAAGGTTTTGACTAAAGTTTGTTATGTAATAGAGATGGCTCGGACGAGAGAATTCCTATAGTATTATGGGAATATAGGACCACTACCAAGAAATTACATAAGAAACCACCTTTTTAGTTGGTGTATTGTCACGAGGCTATTATTATTATACAATTTGTGGTTCTGGTCTCTATATTTCCCATGCTACCCATATGATATATGAAGAGCTAGTTGCAAAACAACTAGCCGAGTTAATGCAATTAAAATAATATTAGTTTATGGTTGATTTTCATCAATATGTAGAGAAGGAAAGCTATAAAGCATAACATTATCACTATATCAAGACCAAGTCATTTTCCAAAGGATATATAGACCTCTTATATGACAACAAATATTTAAAGAATCTTGGAAAGCTACAAATGCACTAGTTGGGACCATTTATAGTTGCATAAATTAGAGACTTAGGTGTAGTCCACTGGGACCAACTAGATGGTGTTCTTAAACCTAGATGGGTGAATGGAATTCACTTGAAGCCCTATCTTTCTACTCCATGATGAATTTTGATTTAGATCCTATAATAGGGAGTTGTATGGGTTAGGACAATTTTTGTTTTTAGTTTCTCTTTTCTTTGCAAGTTTGATTCAAGTCAGTGTGTTTTCTTCTAGTAAGTCTTTGGATCCTTGAGTGTTTGTTTATTTTCTTTAGTACTAGTAATTCCTTATGGTCAAGAGGTCCAAGACATTTTTTATTCAGTCAACTCAAGTTATTTATGTCAATTCATGTTGAAGGTTGAGACTTGGTTGAAATCATAGTGTCATTGCAATCATATCAGTTGCAAAACCATTGGGATTCCTATAAATCATTATTCTACCATTTGACTTAGTATGTTGGTGTTTTAATAGCGATGAAGGGTAAAGTGTATGTTATCTTGTGTTGAGAGTGTTAAGACCTAGACAAATCCCCATGTTATGTATGAAACACCTTATTAATCGCTAGATATTGTCAATCATAATAAAAAAGAGCGATGAAGTCCAACTAAAAGAGGTGCAATCACAATAGAGAGGTTGAACTCTTTACATGTAAAAATTAATGGAAGCTAGTAGGAAACAATGAAATAATAATGCTCTATGTAATTTATAGAAGGTTAGAAAAAATGTTAGTCATTAAGCACACATAAATGTTTTCTCATTAATACTATAACTCTTTGAAAGAAAAGATAAATCAAAAGGCTGAATTACTCTAAAATTACAATTAAAATGCTTTATTCTTTAATCAATATTTCTAAATAGGCTATGAAATTGGATATGCATAGGCATTGTTCTATCAAGATGTAACACTAATTAGTACAATGGTTCTACCTCATTACTAGTATGATGTTGGTATCACAGTAAGCTCATAATGATTACCATAGTGTTACTCTTTCACACTTGTATTATCTAACACATGCTAATTAATCTAGTAGTCAAGCATGCAAAAACACCTTCTCACAAATAAGTGCTATTTGGTGATGGAATCCAACATTGTAGGATCAATGTGCGAAGGGGATAATTTTCGATGGTTGGGAAATTTTCATTGACAATCTACCTAACGAACTAACTCCCTGGTGCAAGTTACCTCACCGAGTAGTGGGAAACCCTCCAAGGAGTCTGAGTGAGTCTAGCCAACATCGATCCTAGGTACAACACCACCTTCCCTTTGTTGTCACCTTGGGTAGGAAGTCTAAAATATTATGGCCTCTATGGTACCACCTACTATATGTAACATCCCGCTCTGGCGCATTGAGAAAACTTATTATTTGAGGACACTTGCTCGAAAGTGATCTGGACCTTTATGATGTTAAACCATTTATGCTTGATTTTGATGCGATTGATAGACGACGTGATGTTTTACTATTTGATGTAGACAGGTGCTATTGACTCAGTTTATCGAGTGTGTAGGGTTTTGGACCTTGAGGATGCAGCAGCATCGGTAGAACCCCCTTGGACTTCGGATTGAGTCAGGGAGTGTGCTATTTGGGTTGATTTATTTACTGTGATATTTCATTGATTTGATGATTTGATTTTTGACATGTCTTGACATGATTTTCGATGATGCAGGCTGATTATAGCTTGCCGACCAGACTCACATATGGAGTAAAGGGGCCACACATGAGTTCCAGAGAGGTTGAGGGAGAGGGGTGGACAACAACCCTACCACTGCCTACTAGTACTCCCGCTACGGCTCGAACTATAGGTTAACGATTACCTAGTTAGAGAGGATCCACGATGTCGTGAGGGAAGACTTCGATAGTCAGTCATGATGATTCTAAGGGGCACTCAATAAGGCGGGGGCCTTATTACTTAGAGCCCTTAGTCTCCCACAAGTTCACCTGGTGGAGTGTTGACTCCATGGGTTATAGATGTCTACCAATCAGTCCAGTTGGCGAGTGGAACCCTTGGAGCACATGGTGCATCCTGAAGAGCACGTCGCACAAAAGAAACACAAGAAGCGAGTGGCACCCTTGGAGCACGTGGTACATCCTGAAGGGCACATCACGCAAAGGAAACGAACGAGGTGAGTGACACCCTTGGAGCACCTGGTGCGTCCTGAAGGGCACGTCACATTGAGGGGGATGAAGGAAACAAACCTAAACAGCCCTGAGACATTAACACCTTAATAAATCCTTAAACAATTACCCTAACCAAGTGTCGCGAGTTCAGAATTTGAGTCCTAAGTCAAAACCCTTCTAGGGTAAAAATCTTAGTGTAACCAAAAAAAAAAAAAAACCCAGAAAAAAAAAAAAACATAATTCAAGACTATACTTTAAATATTCAGTACCCTTATGATTTGCAACCTCCACCTAATCCAAGGAGTTTATTTCCTTAATTAAATACATAAAACAATTCCTCCTTTAATTGAATTCATAAAGTAATTCCTTCCTAAATTGCATACATAAGGCCATTCCTCAATCCCAGTAATAAGCTTGGTAATTTATCTTTTTAGTTAAGGTACTACTTCGCCCTAACATAATAATCAAAACTTAACCATCTCCTAATAACAATGCCATTATATTCTATCTCACAATAACTTTTCCATTCAAATAACATTAAAATTTCATTTCCTACTAGCTAGCACTAACAATACATGTGCTAATAATAAAATTAAACAAAAAAAAAAAACCCACTTAAGCTAATGTGAGTCTTCATAAAGTGTGTAGGGTAAAATTAAAGAGACT
>ML806495.1:173367-184487 GCA_009831015.1 Picea engelmannii | reverse complement strand
CCTGTGAAAGAGTCGTTGTCATAAAGAGGAGGTCGCCACATATGGTATCAGAGCCAGTTCGACCCGTGACTTGGGATTCGCTATGGCTTTCGTTGATATGATTATATTGATTATACTGTTGTTGATCGAGTTGATTGTGTGCATGCAAGTAATCATGGTTAGAGGACGCCGTGGAGGAAAACGACGGGGTGCTAGGGGAGGAGGCGTGACACCTCCAGTAGCATCCACGCCTGAGGGGTCTAACCCCTAGGGAGGTGAGCAGGTTCTCGGACAAGAGCAGATAGCAGTTGGTGATGTTGTTGAGATGATGAGATCTTTTCAGCGCATGTCCGAGGCACTGATCTGTAGATTGGACCGAGAAGAGGCCAGGGCACCGGCACCCCCTGAGGTTCCACCGCGTGCACCGAGCGTTACAGGTAGCATTCACCGTGAACTCGAGAAGGTAAAATTTCTCGAGTTCGTTGGTGCCCCGGATAGTTTAGCCGCCGAGGCATGGTTGGAGAATATGGAGATGTGCTTCACACTTCGCGATTATACCTCCAACATGAAGGTCCGCATGGCGGTCTTTAAACTAAAGGGGAGTGCTCTTCTATGGTGGAAGACACTCCTGCCACAGCTGAACATGGTCGTGGAATACGTGTCATGGGAACTGTTCGAGGAATGGTTCCGAGAGAGGTACCTTTCAGAGGAATTCATTGAGCGTCATCTCAATGAGTTCAACGCTTTACGACAAGGAGGTCGTACGGTGCTCGAGTACGAGGCACATTTTATGGAGCTGCTCCGGTATGCTCCGCACCTTAACACTGAGAAACTCAAAGTCAACAGGTTCGTGTTTGGCCTTAACAACAGCCTGCATGCAAAGGTTAGGATCTTGATGCCTCAAACCTTGTACGACACTTTCCAAAAGGCCCTCATAGCAGAGGAGGAGCTTATCAGCGGGGGTCAGACCAGGACTCCAGTGAGACCGGCAGGGCAGGGTTCATCTGGAACACCACAGCACCAGACACCAGCGATACATACGCCAGGATATCACGTCTTCCAGAGGGGATCCGTGTTCACTACACCTTGATGACCGCTGCCTCAACAACAGACACCTTATCGAGGACCACAGCACCAGCAACAACGTCGCCCGGAGCAACAACAGTTTAGGCTTGTTCAGTAGAACAGACCAGGGTTTCAGGCCGGTGGGAAGTCATCTTCTACTTCGGGTACCAGGACTACTGGGCCGAAGAAGGGGTGTTGGACGTGTGGGGAGCCACACTACCAGCGCGACTGTCCTGTGGAGAGGTCCAGGGCGTCCGGATCAGCCGGACCCACTACAGTGGGAGATATGGGCAAGGCCCATCGAATTCATGCAGCGGTGAATAACCGCCAGGTAGAGCACCATTCGACTGCGCTCGAGACGACAGGTACTGCTGCTGACCAGACCCTTATTATTTTGATAGACCCAGGATCTACTGAGAGTTTCATTTCTGGTGCAGCGCTAAAAAGGATTAAGGTAAAGGCAGTCGAACATGATGAGTTTAGCTTCGTGGAGATGGCTTCGGGAGCCAAACAAAAGGTTGGAGGAAAGGTTACGAGCTGTGCCCTTAACCTAGGAGAGTTTGTCACGAGGTTCAACTTGTACGTCACGATCTTAGGATCTTATGACGTCGTGATCGGTATGGATTGGTTGGAGATGCATGAGGCGATACTCAACTGTAAGACGAAACGGTTGAGCTTGGTTGACGATGAAGGACAAAGACGTGTGATTGTAGGAAGGAACCAGGGAGTTTCCCTATGGTTCATCTCTTCCTTACAGTTACGGAGGATTATGCACAAGGGGTGCAAACTTTATACGATCCTCGCGCTAAACGAGAACATAGTAGCGGAAGGTCTAGAACACCTCCCAGTGGTGAAGGAGTTTGCGGACGTGTTTCCAGAGGATTTTCCTGGGATGCCGCCAGAAAGGGAACTAGAGTTTACCATAGACCTGAAACCGGGAACCGAACCGATAGCAAGAACGCCTTATCGGATGTCGACCCCGGAGTTGCAAGAGTTGAAAATCCAACTGAAGGAGTTGTTGGATCTGGGACTGATACGTCCTACTGTGTCACCATCGGGTGCACCAGTTATTTTCATACGAAAGAAGGATGGATCATGGAGGCTTTGCATTGACTACCATCAACTGAACAAGGCTACGATCAAGAATCAATATCCCTTACCTAGAATTGACGATATGTTCGATCAAATGAAGGGTGCGACGGTGTTCTCCAAGATCGATTTGCGATCAGGGTATCACCAGTTACGGATCAAGGAGGATTATATCCTTAATACCACCTTTAAGACAAGATTTGGACATTACGAATTTACTGTTTTACCTTTTGGACTGACAAACTCCCCAGGGGTATTCATGAGTTTGATGAACGGGGTGTTCCGTGAGTACTTGGACAAGTTCATCCAAGTATTCATTGACGATATCTTGATCTACTCTCATACACTGGAGGATCATGATGAGCACTTGCGCTTGGTGCTGTAGTGCCTTCGAGAGCACAAATTGTATGGGAAGTTGTCCAAATTCTCTTTTTATCAATCGAGGATTCACTACTTAGGGCATGTCATCTTCGGCGAAGGTATCGTCGTGGATCTAGCCAAGGTTGAAGCTATTATGGAATGGCCTGCACTGATGAATGTCATAGAAGTGCGTAGTTTTATGGGTTTAGCAGGATACTATCGACGGTTTGTCGAGGGATTTTCAAAGATAGCAAATTCGATCACGGAATTGCAAAAGAAAAACAAGAAGTTTGTTTGGACCGAGAAATGCGCGGAAGCATTTCAGAGGCTTAAGGAGTTGTTGACAACCACGCCGATACTAAAGGTCCCTGACATGGACACGGACTTCTTGGTATGCACTGACGCATCCAAGGAAGGTTTAGGTGGAGTCTTGATGCAAGGCAAACGAGTGATTGCTTACATTTCGAGGAAGCTGAGAAGGCATGAGGAGAACTACGCGACGAACGATTTGGAGTTATTAGCCATCGTATATGCCTTGAAGGTTTGGAGACACTACCTTGTTGGACGAAAATTTGAGTTAAAGAATGATCATTGTGGACTACAACACATTTTTACGCAAAGCGACCTAAAGGCGTGACAACGGTGTTGGTCAGAATTTCTTAGCGAGTACGACTTCGAGATTAATTACATAAAGGGAACAATGAACAGAGTGGTTGATGCCTTGAGTTGGAGGCCACGCATCTTTTCGACGTTACCTATTCAGACAAATCTACGTGAGAAGATTCTCACTTTACAGCATGATGATGACTGGTACAAGGAAGTCGAGGATCTTATCGGACAAAACACAATGATGGTACCACGATATGAGGGATATTCATTTGATAGCGATGGTTTAATGAGGTTTAGAGGTCAGATTTACGTACCGCCAAACGACAAGTTGAGGATGTTGATCTTGAGAGAGGCTCATAGAGCAGTTTACATGGCTCACTCGGGAGTCACGAAGATGAGGGTAGACCTTAAGCCCTTATTCTTCTGGAAGGGAATGAAGGCCGACATAGTCAAGTTTGTGGCTAGATGTCTAGAGTGTCAATAGGTAAAGGCTGAGCATAGACACCCGGCAGGTTTACCTCAACCACATGCCATTCCAGAATCAAAATGGGAAGTTATTTCGATGGATTTTATTGTTGGATTGCCACTGACGGCCAGGAGACATGAATCGATTTTTGTAGTAGTAGACACTCTGATGAAGAGTACTCACTTTATTCCGGTGCGCACGACGTATCAGGCCCCTGACATAGTGAGAGTTTTCATCAGTGATATTGTGAGGCTGCATGGCGTGCCTAAAAAGATTATATCCGATCGAGGATCAGTGTTTACTAGATAATTTTGGACGAGTTTCCAAGAGGCCTTGGGAACCCAACTTAATTTTAGTACTGTGTATCACCCAGAGACTGACGGACAGACAGAACGAACAAACCAAACCTTGGAAGACATGTTGTGCATGTACGTGATGGACCAACAAAAGCGTTGGGAGGAGTTCTTGCCTCTAGTAGATTTCGCTTACAACAACAGTTACCAGAGCACCATTAATATGGCGCCTTTTGAGTTCCTTTATGGGCGACCATGTAGGATGCCCTTGCGTTGGGATCGGCTTGAGGATAGGGTCCTGGTGGGACCAGAAGTGATCCAAGAAATGGAAGAGAAAATGCAAACCATAAGGCAAAGGATTAAAGAAGTGCAGGATCGGCAGAAGAGTTATGCCGATGCACACCGAGTCGACCGTAGTTATGAGGTCAGTGATCGAGTCTTCTTGCGAGTTAAACTGCATAAGAGTTTGATCAAGTTCGAAAAGGGAGATAAACTCTCTCCTAGGTTCGTGGGACCTTTCGAGATTGTGGAGAGAAAGGGGCCCATGGCCTATCGACTAGCCTTGCCTGATTATTTGAGGCGTATGCACGATGTTTTTCATGTATCTGTTTTGAGACATTATATTAGTGATCCTACACATGTGATTGACCTGATTTCCTTGCAGGTATCGGACGAGGGAGCGCTCATGGCTGAGCCGGTCCGCATCTTTGATCATCATGTTCGACAGTTACAACATCGAACGGTAGATCAGGTCAAGGTCCAGTGGGACAGTTATAGTCCGCACTCGACGACCTGGGAGGATGCATATGATATGCGCCAACAGTTTCCATTTTTGTTTCATAGATAGACTTATGATACTGTGGTACTTTTGATACTGTGGTACTTTTATTTTGGCATTTATACTGAGAAACTTCGGGACGAAGTTTAGACCAAGAGGGGGTGTATGTAACATCCCACTCTGGCGCACTGAGAAAAATTATTATTTGAGGACACTTGCTCGCAAGTGATCTGGACCTTTATGATGTTAAACCATTTATGCTTGATTTTGATGCGATTGATAGACGGCGTGATGTTTTACTATTTGATGTAGCCAGATGCTATTGACTCAGTTTATCGAGTGTGCAGGGTTTTGGACCTTGAGGATGCAACAACATCGGTAGAACCCCCTTGGAATCCGGATTGAGTCAGGGAATGTGCTATTTTGGTTGATTTATTTACTGTGATATTTCATTGATTTGATGATTTGATTTTTGACATGTTCTGACACGATTTTCGATGATGCAGGCTGACGATAGCTTGCCAACCAGACTCACATATGGAGCAAAGGGGCCACACACGAGTTCCAGAGAGGTTGAGGGAGAGGGGTGGACAACAACCCTGCCACCGCTTACTAGCACTCCCGCCGTGGCTCAAACTGTAGGTTAACGATTACCTAGTTCGAGAGGATCCATGATGGCGTGAGGGTAGACTGCGACAGTCACTCACGATGATTCTAAGGGGCATGCAATAAGGCAGGGGCCTTATTCCTTAGAGCCCTTAGTCTCCCACAAGTTCACCTGGCAGAGTGTTGACTCCAGGGGTTATAGATGTCTACCAATCAGTCCAGTTGGTGAGTGGCACCCTTGGAGCACGTGGTGCATCTTGAAGGGCACGTCGCACAAAATAAACACAAGAAGCGAGTGGCACCCTTGGAGCACGTGGTGCATCCTGAAGGGCACGTCGCACAAAGTAAACGAACGAGGCGAGTGGCACCCTTGGAGCACTTGGTCCGTCCTGAAGGGCACGTCGCATTGAGGGGGATGAAGGAAACAAACCTAAACAGCCCTGAGACATTAACACCTTAATAAATCCTTAAACAATTCCCCTAACCAAGTGTCGCAATTTCAGAATTTGAATCCTAAGTCAAAACCCTTCTAGGGTAAAAATCTTAGTGTAGCCANACATAATTCAAGACTATACTTTAAATATTCAGTACCCCTATGACTTGCAACCTCCACCTAATCTAAAGAGTTTCCTTCCTTAATTAAATACATAAAAAAATTCCTCCTTTAATTGAATTCATAAAGTAATTCCTTCCTGAATTGCATACATAAGGCCATTCCTCAATCCCAGTAATAAGCTTGGTAATTTATCTTTTTAGTGAAGGTACTACTTCGCCCTAACATAATAATCAAAACTTGACCATTTCCTAATAACAATGCCATTATATTCTAGCTCACAATAACTTTGCCATTCAAATAACATTAAAATTTCATTTCCTACTAGCTAGCACTAACAATACATGTGCTAATAATAAAATTAAACAAAAAAAAAAAACCCACTTAAGCTAATGTGAGTCTTCATAAAGTGTGTAGGGTAAAATTAAAGAGACTAAGAAATTAATTCAAATCCGTGGTTGTAAATTTGAAAGAAGGATTTAATTAGTTAACTTATGGGAGTATAAAAGAAAAAAATATATATGAATTAAAAAAAAAATAGAATGAAAAGATGCTTAGTGCATTTACCTTTCAGTTTTTTTTTTAAAGAAAAAAAAAGGGGGGGGGAAATAATTTTGGGAGAAACTTGGGGGATGAGTGACACTTGTAAGACATAGAATTTTTAGAGGGTTTTTGATTAAAACTTAAAAATAAATGTGATTTAGGTCAAAACAGGATAAAAAGAAAGAGGATGGGGAAAAGAAGGGGGATCTGCTAGGAGGTATTGTTATGTTGCCAGAATTGCAAACTGGACTGATTGCTTGTGAGGAGTTGGGATATTCTCAACTATATTGGAGTGGTAGCTCAGCCTTGGAGGCGAGTTGAGACGCTAGAATTCTCTTTTGGATCTTGTGTGTCCCCTTTGCGGCTCGGGGGGCTGAGGGGGAAGCAGAGTACCCCTAGCGTTTGGCTGGGAGGTACCGGTGTAGTCTCTACGGTCGGTGAGCGGGAGCATCAAGGAGCACGCGGACGCCATCCAGAGCGGGCGAATAGGCCAAGGTATGTTTTTATTTGGTTGAATGATAGTCTGTGTTTGCGTCTGAAAATTTAGATGGCTGTAATCGTACGTCTGATTGTAAAGACTGAAATTTTGGTATATGCCTAGATCAATTCTGGTAATTTTGTTTTGGGTTTATGGTTATTTCGTTTTTATATTTAGTACAGTTTTAGGGTTTCAGGTAAATTTGTTTTGGGTTTATGGTTATTATATTCGAGTCCCTGGGCGTTGATTTTGCGGAGTTGGAATCTGCTGTGGGCGTTGATTCTTCTGCCGGGGCGTGTATTTACTTCACTGGGGCGTTTTTTCTATTCCGTGGGCATTTTGCACTTGCTGTGGGCATTTGATTTTTGGTGGGTGTTTAAAACCTACTGAGTATTGTTGAGTGCTGGTATTCTGTACATTACCGTGGGTATTTCGTTTTTGTGTGTTACTGTCTTTGCGTTTTATAAAAATTTACTGGCATTCGTTTATAAATTTCAGTCAATCTTTTTAATAATTAATACCAGTGGTTCTGAATATTGTTTTCCTTTCTCTTGAACATGGGAAGGGTACTCTTTAATCAAATTCCCAACTCCAGTTCCAGTAAATATCTCAATTTCCAGTCTAATAGTTCTTGAGCAGCTTTGTTGTTTGAAATAAGAACAGTAAGTGTGCCTACTCTGGGTCTGTGATGAGATCTTGTCATTTTGTTTGTGTGCGTTGCATTCGTATTCAGTGTGCGGTTGCGTGGGCATTTAGTTATAGTGGACGTTTTTACTCAGGGTGCATTTTTTATTCCAGTGTGGGCGTCTATCGCAGTGGGCGTTCATACAATGTGCGTGTTTATTTACTCCCTACAACACCCACTGGTCGCAATTTTTACTTGTCTTGGAATTTAGATGAGCCCCCTTAAGTTAGAAGAAATTCCTTAAATCTCTTGTGTTGTTGGGTCGTCGATTAGTGTTGGGAAGCAACACGTCTCTTGGAAACCTAGTGGGTTGTGTCCTTACCTCTCGTTTACCTGTGTTTTCATGGTATTTACCTCAGTCTGCATTTTACCTCGGTCTGCGTTTTAATGGCATTAATATGACTGTGTTGAGTTTAATGGGCGCATTCTATTGCAGACGTATGGGTAAGTTCGTTGTTGCATGATTAAATTTGTGTAAACCCCCCCATTCTGCGCCCTGGTGCACTACGTGTACCACTCTCCCTTCGCCACTAAATATAGGGCCCCTGCCATTTAAATTCTGCAATGCGAACAGTAAAAAGGTATCCACTTGGGTAATTTGGACCTGGTACTGGGGGTTTCAATTGTTTTTAAATAATACCCAAAATGTCTTTTCTGTATTTAATTACAATGCTATTTTCTATATAAAGGAAAAGATCGGTTCATTTAGGTCAAGTTAATGTAGTTCCATGGTAGCATTGACCATAAGGTGCAAATTCTTGTCATTTAAATTCAATACCACGTAATATGAAGAGAAGGGATTTGGTTATTACTAGAAGATGTAGCGGCCTTAATATTACTTCCTTATGTAACAACCTTATTCTTATTACTGCCTTATTAGAATTATGCAACTCGCAGATAAATTACTATCCTTATTATTGAGAATTTGTTATTTTATTAACATTTCCCCATTTGTTAGTTTAATGATCGAAATATGATAAAAGAATTATCATTCTCATTACTTTCCAGATTGTTATTTTCCTCATTATTATAAATCGTTATTTTTTATCATTTCGGCCTTGGTCATTAAATTTTTACTGCCAAATTTAGTTCAACAAAGGAAGGAGAAAATATATGTCTTGCTATAGCATGAATGAAAATTATTCGTGACACCTTATAATTCCAATATAACCAGTTACTTAGTTAGCATTGGTTCAATGAAAGTACATGGCCTACAACGGAGGTTGGGTTAAAATTCAATGGCCCAACTAGAATTTAGGCAATTATTAAACATGGTACTTATTTTCATTTAATTTCCATCCTACTTTATTTCCATGCTAATTCAACGGTAAATAATAATAGTGGATTGTAAATGTCTTGTCATTTAATTTCCATGCCACTTTATTTCCATGCTAATTTTTCCTTATAAATGTATTTTAGAATATAAGGGTGAGGATGTGGTTATGTTATGCTAAGATTAGTGTAGTACCATTTGATAACATATAATGTAATGATGTTGTTATTTTAAGTTGAAGGTTAATTGATAATATGCCTTTTAATTATAATGTTGATGTTATTTTAAGTTGCAAGGTTATTATAATGATAGGTAATGACACAGGCTGTAATTTAGTGTTGTTGTGATATGCATGGAGAAATTCCATTAAAATACATTGTTGGTAATGTGTAAAGGTAGTACCTTATTGCATTATAAAAGGCGAATCTAAGGTTGGTGTTGACGACTTGATTGGTAAATTGTTGTCGTTTAATTGCAAGTTATTGTAAAATAAGATGATGCCAATGTTAATTTATTGTAAGGTTATTGAAGTCTCGTTGTTAGTGACAACACTTAAATGTAAGGTTCTGGAAAATGAGAACAATCATTTATTATGATTTAGAAAGAGGGGGATTCAAACTAATTAAATGTACCTTAATTTAAGGTTGGGATGGTAACTCGTCGAGCTTAGAAGCTAAACGGAGTCTTGGGTCTGTAACTAATGTCATTTGAGTCTTAGATAAATGCCTTCTCGCATAAACGATTGGTTGCTCATTTAAATATGGTTGTGCTTGGATGTGTGATTTTCTTGGTGTGGTTGGTAACCTTTGTTCCTTGAGTCATATTTAGTGCCCGGTCATAATAACGGTTGCTGCGGTCTGAGCCCCTGTCTTGTGCCTACCGTAGTAGACGTGGTTTCTCTTTTGTCTATTGTTGCGCTGGGTTGTATTAATTGGTTGATTGGACTGTTGTGTCGGGCGGGATATAGACACCTCCATGTAGCCTTAGTATGTAGGTCTGTGTGTGATTTTTTTGTGTGTAAAGAATCCAGTTCCGTATCAAGAGTCTCGGGCCCTTTAAAGGCAGGGTTTTGACTCTTGCGACACACCTGAGGGGATTACTAGTTACTGCCTGAGCAGTCGGCCAAGAGCCTATCTGACCTTCTCTCTCTCCGGAGCAGAGAACTAAGATTAAACGCCCTGCTTTACTGTGCAGAAATAGTAAGACCTACTACTATGGATTCTTCCCTCTGTGTTCGTACTGTGCATTACTCCATATGTCATTAAATGTTTGCATAGTGCGCCTTATGTCCTTGGTCGTTATTGTTGCAGTACTTGTGTGTGCCTTATGTCTTGGGTCGTTCATTGCTTGCAGCTACTTGTTGTGTGCCCTTGTTTTCTTGTAGTAATCTTCGTGGTTGCGTCTTGTTGGTTGTCGGGTGGCGACGTAGAGTCAAGTGTGTATGTTACTTCTACACGTGCACACACCCTCTCACAAAAATAAAAATAAAAAATTTCACCTGTTAAAGAGTCGTTGTCGTAAAGAGGAGGTCGTCACACTATACCAAAGTAGAGGGGGGACAATCGACATGCGACACCAAGACCAACAAAGTAGGGTTGATTACTCTATTGGGCCCAATGCGACCTCGTGCTTGACCCTTGTGTTAGAAGGTCTTACCAAAGTTAGTGATATAGCAACTGGATTTCATTCCCTGACTCAAATCTTTATTTTTTTTCAGCAACTTTGGAAAGTTTGTAACATCCCGCTCTGGCGCACTGACAAAACTTATTCTTTGAGGACACTTGCTCGCAAGTGATCTGGATTTTTATGACGATGAACCACTTAACCTTGATGATGATGCATCATGATTGATGACAGGATGTTTTACTATTGCTGTATACAGGTGCTATTGACTCAGTTTCATTGAGTGTGCAGGGTTTCAGACCTTGAGGATGTAGAGGCATCGGTGGAACTCCCTTGGACTCCAGATTGAGTCAGGGAGTGGGCTATTTGAGTTGTTTAATTTACGGTGATATTGTTTTGATGATATGCTATTGATTTTATGATATGTTGTTGACATGATCTGACATGATGGTTGATGATGCAGGCTGACGATAGCTTGCCGAACAGACTCACATATGGAGTAAAGGGGCCACACACGAGTTCCAGAGTGATTGAGGGAGAGGTGTGACAACAGCCCTGCCACAACCTATTAGCACTCCTATCGTGGCTCGAACTGTAGGTTAATGATTACCTAATTCGAGAGGATCCACGATGCCGTGCGGGCAGACTACGACAGTCGCTCACGATGATTCTAAGGGGCGCGCAATAAGGCGGGGGCCTTATTCCTTAGAGCCCTTAGTC